>CM077154.1:141585422-141836808 GCA_039583875.1 Platanthera guangdongensis | reverse complement strand
GTTGTGATTGCTTCCACTATCGATGAGGACAAAAGCATGGAACTGATAATAACAGACAGTGTTATGACAAGGAATGGCTGATGAGGTCATGAAGGGAAATATTGGCAACCCCTGAGGTTGGTTCTTTGGGGAAGTCGCTTCAATGATCGAGGAAGTTGTGATCATCTTCAGCATAACACAAATAAAAGGAGAAACTGACTGTGGCTACAATGAAATTTTCCCACCACAACTGAAACAGATTCCTTGTCTGCAATGTTGCTGCTATTAGTGGATGTAATCTTTTGAACGAGAATGTGTTTGGGGTGGCGATATTTAGTGGTGCAATGTTGCAGGTTGTTGCTAAAACCCGAATACCATTTCAACGGAGTTCGGACTGGGAGGGAACAATTCAAGTTACTTGGACCGTCATCAGGTGCTCAAGGCAGGTCAATTTGAGCCCAGATTCGGCCTTCACTAATTCGAGATGGTCACAGACCCAGTGAGCTGCAGCGTGGAGGTCCCACCGCTCACCCGGAAGCACGTATTGCGTCTTCCCCCCAAAGCCAAAGGCTGAGCTTGGCACCTTGGATGGCACATAGCAAGAATTCTCCGAAATTCAGGAGCTCTGGGAGGCTGGGTCTCCTTCGCCAAGGTGTTTTGAGGATTTATTTATATGCAAACCCAAACCAGAGGCAAAATCGTCTTGATGGCCTGCAGATAACGGTCTCCACCTTTTGGTTTTTGCTATTGACACCCCTGATTGGTCTGCGGACAGCGGAATCCCGCTGTTTGAGATGGCTATGGGTAGACAAGGCTAAAATGCGAGTAGACGGAAGGGCGGACTGACTCTCCTCGCAGAGGCGAGTTCACGAAGAGGGTGGTGTCGCCTCGCCTGCATGCCCTGGCTCGCGGCCGCCCTTACCCAAGGGACTCATTCAGCGAGCTGGCAACTGACCGGGGAGTCCGACGCGCAATCGTCGAGGTCGCCTCGCATGACCTAGTTCCTCTTGATGGGCTCACCTTGCCCTGGTTGGGCGTAGTCTGGACTGGGGTCGTTAATTTGGAGTTGTACAATTGTGATGTTGAAGTTATTGTTGTGTGTGTGGTGGGGCATGGTCGTTTTGATATCAGTGAACGTAGAAAAGAATGATTAGGGCTTCTTTCATTTCTCTTTACTATTTATATTTGTAAGCCTGTTAACCGTACACCATTAAATAAACATCAACACTCCTTAAGGTGAGCGAAATATATTCATTAAACCCATTTAGTCACAATTCATGATCATGTCCTTCGAGCTAAGACCCTTGGTCGAACAATCTGTGACCTGATCTTTGATCGAGACGTGACTAAGCTCTAGTAGTCCACTATCCAATTTGTCTTTTATAAAGAACCTATCGATCTCGATATGTTTGGTTCTATCATGGTGGATTGTATTGTTTGCAATGCTGATGGCTGTCTGGATGTCACACTATAACTTCATCCTATCTCCTCGATCTAATTTCAGCTCCATCAGCATTCTCTTTTGCCACATAAGTCTGACTTGCATTCTCTTTGGCCATATAAGTCAGACTCACATTCTCTTTGGCCACGACCAGATCCAGGTGGAGCAAGGTGAGGATGGAGCTTGAAGCACACCTCTCGAGTATGACCCCTGCGACCACAATAATCACAAGTAGGAACAATGTTGGTGGTTGGAGCCACCTCGACCAACATAGTAAAGACAAAGCGATCAGAAGGAGGAGGAGCAGTCGTGCTGAGGGACCTTCGACGGTCTTCATCACAAGAACCATGCTAAAGGGCCCCGAAAGAGATGAGGAGGGGAGATCGGTGTAGAATATTTGTTCAAACCATATCCATTTCCATATTCAAGCCCATCAGAAACACATGAAGACGAAATCGTTCATCCCATTTCTGCAATAAAATTGCATCGGCAGTACTGGCGGGAGAGTAAACTGTTCAAAATAATCCAATTCCTGAAAGTACACTCGAACTCAGAGAAGTAAGTAGACACCATCATGGTTCCCTGTCGTAACTCCAGCATACGACGCGTCAGCTCATAAATCTGAGTAGAATTGCCGATCTGAGAGTAAGTCTTACGTGCCCGAGTCCAGATTTCATAGGCAGAATCCATCAACATATAACTCCGGTACACCTTAGGGGACATGAAATGAAGGAGCCAGGAGATCACCAAAGAATTTTCTGAGTCCCAACGCTGTCAAGTTGGATCACCCAGAGGAGGTGCCACCATGGTCCTATCAATGTATCAAAACAACTGATGACTGTAATGTTAAGATAATTTCCTCTTAATTGTGAAAGAGGCTAGCCAACTTTGACCATGCTTTCAAACATGTGTTTCATGACAAATGTGAAAAGCAGAAACCGCCTTTGATCTTTAAACCAACATGTGTTTTTTTACCAAAGGAAGCGTCTTGGAAGCTTCATCCACATGCCATCTACCACATCTACCTCCTTGGTTTTGACCCTATAGATATGGATGAATGAGGAGAGGTAAGTTATCCACTTCTCTCCAAACTCAAGTATTGAAAGATTTCTAGAGAGGCCTTTGCGACGATCGTCTTAGTTTGAGAGAGCTTTCGGACGTCGTTGTACGACGTTGACGAGCAGTACTTCTCCTACATGGATTGGATCTGGAGCAGATTTGGGCAAGGATTCGAAGAGGCATCTTGAGAGGATTTGTGTAATCTGTCTCGTCCGCCGCTGTCGGCAACTTGGAGTTTTTTTTTTGTTCTATTTATTGTATTGTGTAGTGTGAAGCTGGTGAAGATCCTACAAGGATCGAGGAGGGAAAGCCTTGTAATTGCCTATTGTTTTCATATATTTTAGTGGAGGCTTTCCGGGTTGGACTCCGATCGTCCCGTTGTTTTCACCCTATTGGGTTTCTACGTTAAATCTCCGTGTCACTTTTATTGTTTTTGTTTTATGCTGTGTTTGTGTATCGGCATACCGCTAAGCGGTCGTGTAGGTATTTGCTCGAACTAATCATCAGGTGCTCTGGTCGGGCTTGCGTGCTCTCTAGCCCAATAAGTGATATCAGATGTAGGTTCATTATCAGAGCAGTTATCAGCTGATCTGTTTGGGATTCGAGACGAGTCAATCAGATATTTCAGGTTAGTGATTGGATGCGGTAGGTGACGACCATTGGTCCGCTCCGTATCCTCTTTGATTCATTTCTTTGAAATAGTCGGCTCAAAGAACTGAGGTCAGTCCGATCAGTGACAGTGCGATGAAGTCTACTTCAAGTTCAGGCTCCGAGCAAATGGTGAAACTAAACGGCGCAAACTACAACCAATGACACTTATTGATTGAGGATCTTATCTATGTGAAGGGCTGACATGGTCCTATATTTTAGGAGATGCCTAAAGACACAGATCCAAATAAGTGGAAGGTGTAGCACTAGAAGCTATGTGGATTCGTTAGATGGTTCGTAGAGTCGACGTCTACAACCATGTTGCAAGTATCGTTGATGCGAAGATACTTTGGAAGACTCTCAAGACGTTGTATACCAAAAGTACTGTCATCAACAAGCTATATCTATTGAAGAAGCTTGGAGAGTTTAAGTATAGAGATGGATCACCTATCTTGGATCATGTGAATAAGTTTCAAGGTATTATTGATCAACTTACTGCTATGAAGGTGACCTTCGAGGACGAGGTCAATGCTCCGTGGCTGCTGAAATCTCTTCCAGACTCTTGGGAGATGGTTAGAGTTTCTCTAATCAACTCCTCTCCCGGAAGCATCATTACTATGGAGTTTTCCAAGAGTGACATTATGAATGAAGAGGTGAGAAAGAAGTCTCAAAGAATATCAGGCTGTTCTTCACGAGTTGCTATCCTCTTTACTGAGCCCATGGGGAGGGAGGAGCAAGAGCAGGGGAAGGAATAATAAGAGGAGCCAAAGTAGAGGAAGTCACGGTCCCGCTACCAGAATGTGGAGTGTCATTACTGTCACAAGAAGGGTCATATTCAGAAGTTTTGTTATACTCTGAAGAATGATCAGAAGAAGAAAGGAGAGTCCTCAAATGAGAAGACTGATACGCATATGGCTGTCATTGTCTCTACAAAGAGGACGATGTCATCATTGTTGGAGATGACGCCACAGCTGCACTCTTGTGCGATGATATGTACTGGATTGTGGACTCAGATGCTTCTGCACATGTCTCCCACAATAGAGAGTTATTGCCACTTACACAACTCACGACTGTGGAGTGCTTAGAATGGGCAACGGTGACACGTCTAAAGTCATCGGGTGGGGAGACATGCACCTGAAGACGAGCACGGGAGGTTTGCTGATTCTGAAGGATGTGCAACATGTACCCGACATTCGCTTCAACCTAGTTTCAGTTGGAAAACTAGGTGATGAAGGACACTTAAGTGTCTTTGGTGGAGATTTTTGGAAGCTTTTCAAGGGGTCACTAGTAGTAGCCAGAGGTTGTAGAGATACTGGTCTATACTACATGGAGGGGAGGCCTGAAGCTGCACATGCCAACACTGCTAGAGATGGTGTATCCACATCTCTATGATATAAGAGGCTGAGTCACATTAGCCAGAAAGGTCTAGGATGTCTCGCCAAGAAGAAGATGATATCAGATCTATCTGTGGATCGGTTAGGGAGATGCGACCACTGCATGGTTGGAAAGCAGAATAGAGTATCCTTCCAAAGCCACACTTCCACCAGGAGATCCGAGCCTCTAGAGCTCGTACATACTAATGTCTGCGGGTCTCTGAAGGTTCAGACAAGAGGAAGAGCGTCTTACTTTGTGACGTTCATCGATGATCATTCGAGAAAACTTTGGGTTTATGCTATTAAAACAAATATGAGATCCTCGACACTTTTCAGAGATTCCACGCTGAAGTGGAAAGACAATCTGGGAGGAAGCTAAAGTACATCAGGTCCGATAACGGGGGAGAGTATATTGGTACCTTTGATGAGTACTGTAGTGAGCAATGGATCAGACATGAAAAGACTCCACCAAAGACACCATAGCTGACTGATGTAGCTGAAAGAATGAATATGACATTAATGGAGAGGATGCGATGCATGCTGTCTGAGTCAAAACTACCTGACATGTTTTGGGGTGAGGTTTTATACACAGTTGCACATGTCATCAACGTATCTCCCAGTTATGCATTACAGGAGGATGTTCCTGATAGGGTTTGGCATGAGAAGGACCTTTCATATAGTCACTTGAGGATCTTTGGCTGCAAGGCCTCTGTGCACGTCCCTCAGGATGAAAGATCGAAGTTAGATTCCAAGGCCCGACAATGCATATTTCTGGGATATGGTTGGAGCAACGGGTTTGGATATAGGTTCTTTGATCCAGTTCAGAAGAAACTTGTACGCAGTCGTGATGCTGTATTTTGTGAGGATCAGACTATTGTTGATCCTAAGAAGACGGAGAAGGTTGACTCTCACACTGATACAGAGTCTCCTATGATTGGAATGACGATAGTGAGGAGGCTGCAGAGCCTGAGCCGATACAAGGCACTGAGCCACTTCCAGATCATGAGGACGTTATTGATGACGAGCCTATAGAGGACATCACTGATGATGTGCCTCTACCCGCAGTTGAGCTCGCTCCACTGCGGTCTGATAGAGGTAGACATCCATCTTTGAGATACTCCACTAATGATATATTCTGTTGACTGATGCGGGGGTGCCTGAGTACTTTGAAGAGGCGATGCAGAACTCAGAGAAGAAAGAATGGATGGTTGCTATGCAGGAGGAGATGTAGTCTCTGCATGAGAACCACACTTATGATTTGGTGAAATTGCCTAAGGGCAAGAAGGCTCTAAAGAATCGGTGGATTTTCAGAGTAAAACAGGGAGACCCCTCAACACCACTCATATACAAGGCCATATTAGTGGTGAAGGGTTTCAGTCAAAAACAAGGAGTTGATTTCGGTGAGATCTTCTCTCATGTTGTGAAGATGTCGTCTATTCGGGTTGTTCTTGGCCTTGTTGCGAGGCTAGACCTGGAGATCGAACAGATGAATGTCAAGACCGCCTTTCTACATGCTGATCTTGAGGAGGAGCTTTATATGAAGCAACCTGAAGGTTTTAGGGTGAAAGGGAAAGAGAGTCTAGTCTGTCGCCTGCAAAAGAGTTTGTATGGCTTGAAGCAGGCCCCGCGACATTGGTATAAGAAGTTCGATGCCTTTATGGGGGAGATCGACTTCAAGAGTACCACCCTTGATCACTGCGTGTTTATAAAGCAGTATGCTCCAGAGGATCATCTTACTCCTCTATATTGACGACATGTTGATAGTTGGGAGGAGCACTTCACGCATTGTTGAGCTGAAGCGACAGTTAAGCTCCACGTTTGCGATGAAGGACTTGGGAGCTGCAAAGACCATCCTAGGGATGCATATTCGGAGAGATAGAGGCTCCAAGTTACTTTGGTTATCACAAGAAAGATACATCAGGAAGTTGCTACAGAGATTCAGTATGAATCAGACAAAAAGGTGAGCACGCCGCTTGCAGCTCACTTCAACTTACTGCTGACCAATGCCCAAGCGCACCCAAGGAGAAAGAGGAGATGCAGAAGGTCCTCTATGCTTCTGCAGGTTCATGTTCATTTTAACTGATGATAATTGTGAGAGAGAATAATATATGATTTGTAACGATCCAAGATCGACACGCATGGGCAAAGCTCCATTGAGATCATCTGGGCTGCAACCCATACACCCCAATTCGTCTCCAGTCTAACCCCAGGGCACATCGGGTTGGGAGGTCGTATCCTCCATTTGATGAGGGAAACTCAAGTTAAGCGAGAAGTGCGGGTACTTCCAAGGAGGTCACCCATCCCGCCACTATTCTCGCCCAAACACGTTTAACTTTGGAGTTTCTCCACTCTTCATCACCAAAAATATTTAATTTATTTTTAATATAATGTTCTCATATTTCCCGCAATGAGTGCTTTAAATATTTGGGATCGATAGTTCAAAAAAATGGAGGTGTAGATAAAAATGTGATACATAGAATCCAAGCAGGTTGGTGTTATAAGCCAGTTTGTTGGGATCGTTGGAGGTCGGGGATACAAGGGCGAGCCCTAGAATGGTGGAGGAGAAATGAAATTCGAAGAATCTTGGGAAGAGGAAAAGAAAACCCTAGATGAAAGAAGAGAGCTTAGTGAGAGAGGGAGAGGAATTAGAGAGAGAAGGAAAAATTTCATTCATTGATTAATTTTTTACAAGATAAGACCTTAAATAAGGCCCCAAAGGCATGAGTGTAAATACCTGATACAATGAAACTATGCGAGATATTAAAAAAAATAAAAAAAGACTACATAATTTGACTCAACTCATAAAATATTAAAACATCTAATACTCTTGACTCGATATAATACAACTTAATATAAAAATACTCCAATAGTAGATAACCAACAATGTGTGGACCACAACACTCTATAATAGGGTCCTTACGCCACTTTTATGTTACGAGCTTGAGCCCGCTCTGTAACAGAGTTGCAGCATGTACACCCCAATCACTTCTTCGCGTCCAGTATAAGCGCGATAAGTTGTTGAGGCCGAGCATCAAGCCCCTGAGCTCAGTTACAGAGTGGGCCAAAGTGGAGAAGCGCGTTTGTGATCTTATTTGATCGTAAAGTACCATTAAAACATAAAGACAAGTTTTATTGTACTGCAATTAGACCAACGTTGCTTTACAATTATGAGTGTTGGGCAATGAATTATGTACATGAGCAAAAAATGGGAGTTGTGGAGATGAGAAAGCTTAAATGGATGCATGGACACACGAGACTGGATAAAATTAGAAATGAATGTATCAGGGATGAGACATGAGTGACACCAATTGTAGAGAAGATGTGAGAAACTCGATTAAGATGGTTCAGAAACATACAAAGGAGGCCATTAGAGGCACATGTTAGGCTTTGTGAGATTCTAGCTATTAGACATTTAAAATGGGGGAGGGGTAGACCAAAAAAGACTTGGAATGAAACTATAAGGAAAGACATGATGCACTTAAGCATTAGTGAGATTATGACTAGAAATATGGTGCAATGGAGACAAATGGTTCATATAGCTAACCCCCAGTATGATGGGATGATGTGGAACAGAGACACAAACCTGCAACGAAGGAAGAATTTTGGGCCCGTTCGTGGCCGATTGGCTATCTGCCATATAGGATGTTTCCGGATCGATGACCCGACTCCACTGATGCATCCGACCCGTCATTTGCCTACAATTTCATATATTACTTTGCTATTGCCTTTTATTTTCATGTAATTGAGCCCTCCTCATCCCCAACCAATTATAGTCATTGATGTTGGAGTGCTCTAGTCTTCTTTATGTATAAATAAGAGTGTGAGGGGCTGTCATGAGGTATTGCAGAATGCCAGAATTTGGAGAAAGACTATTCCCGGATTCTAGCGATCACTCCACGGTGCTGACTTCTTGGAACCCTATGTGATGACTCCTACGCCCTCTCCCGCTCCCCAAAGGTAAACCTAACCCCTAGCCACCTTCCTTCACCTCCAAATCCTCCTACCGCCTCCCCCACATCTCTCCAACGGCCAACCGCCCCCTCCTATCACTACTATCAAGCAACTTGCCGCTCCTACAGTCTTCCAAACTGCCCGCTATCGCCTTCTTCCCGTTGCCCCTCTACCGCCTCCCTTCTATCCACCCTCTCCACCTTCCGCCGACCCCACCTTAAGCCCCAACAACCACTGCAACCCCTCCTTCCCTCTCCTCTATAGCCCGACAACCAGATGTTCCCCGATCCAGGTTTTCCTGGCTGCTTTCCTGCCTTTTCCAGCAAATCCCAACCTCTGCCCTACATTCCCAGCAAACCATCTCGCCATTCAACCACCATTTACACCATTGGATCACAATTTCAACAGTCGGGACAACGGACCACCACCCTACGGCAGCTCCCATGCATTGTGAGTTGTTATTTGTTATATGAAACTTTAATTCTCATTATTAATATATGGTGTTATGATTTCATGTATGAAACTATAAGAAAAGACATGATATACTTAGACATTAGTGAGATTATGACAAAAGATAGGGCACAATGGCGACAAAGGATCCTTATAGCCGACCTTATATAATGGGATAAAGGCTTGAGTGTTGTTGTTGTTGGTGGTGTTATGATTTCATGTTGGCTTGAATCTCTTGCTAGTAGTTATTTGTTTATGATTATTCTCATGATTTGCATGATCAATTTGCCGCGTGCTATTATTTTGGCCCTCCACGCGGAGGAAAATCATTGTTTGTTTACTTGAGAATTTATTTTATTTTTGTCAAAATCATGCGCGTAATTTAATTATTTATTATGTCTTGAAATCGTCGTTGGATATTGCATTTCACATATAATCTGTTGCGGGCTAACTCGATGCCTAGGTCGGGCCATATTTGTTCGAACCGTCTTAGCTCACGAGGCGGTCAAGCGCGCACACAGTCAATGAAAGTAGAAAGTTGATACAAGATGTGATGACGTGGAAAAACCCCTTAAATGAGTAAAAAATCACGTGACCGGGTCTGTGCCGATCAAATTCCACTAGATTTCAGTGTTTACAGTGTTTTGGAGAATCGGGGCGACAGACCGCTCCCGTTACAGCTTGGGGAGAGAGAGAGAGACTACGACTCCCGACAGGCAACAGGCTGCTCCGCGGGAGTAGCTTGGACGTTGGAATGCGTGGGACGGACTCGGTGCTCTGGCTCTTCTAGTTGCGTTCACTTGCTGGCTGCGGTCGCCTTCCTCCTTTGGCTCTTGCGGGGACTTGGGCGTTTTCCTGCTGGCTACGCGGTGGTGGAGCGCTGGTGGCCGTGGGCGGCCGCTGGTGGTTCACGGCGACTCAAGGCTGACGCGGAGGAGGAGGCAGGAGAGTTCTCACCTTGAGAAGAAGGAAGCTCCGGACATCCAAAAGGTGAAGAATGAAGAGCCCCTGGGGTCCTTTTATAGCCTCCAGGGGAGGGTCACGGCGGGCCCCACCACTAAAGTGGTGGGTTAGTGGGTGGTTACCCTCTTGATCGGACGGCGAGGAGAGTCTCCCCCCGATCGGACGGCGGGGAGATCATCCACGACGATGGGCCGCCACGGTGGCGGCGGTGGCCGGTCGGGCGGCCGGTGGCGGCGGCCCCCCGGGGGCCGGCCGCGGCTACGCCGGCGGCCTGCCGCGGCTTCGCCGGCGGCCTGCCGTGGCCGGGCCGCTGGCGGCGAGGCGGCCGGCCGGGCGACTGACAGTGGGAGCGGCCCACCTAGTGGCCGGCTGCGGCGGCCCGCCGAGGGCCGGCCGTAGCCAGGCCGGCGGCCTGCCGTGGCCGGGCCGCCGGCGGCCGGCCGCGATCGCCCTCCCGGCGAGGCCGGCGGGAGGCCGGTCGCCGGCGACGGTTAGGCCGCCCGGTTGGCGGTTTTCCTCCATGGGGTGTGTGGCGGCCCCCACCCCCCATGATTTCCTCCTCATGAGAGTTCATGGAGGGGGTGGGCCACCCATGACCTACTTTTGGTGGAGATCATGGGGGGCCTTTCTCCTATAAATGAAGGTGGAACCCATCATAATCGTATATGTGAATAGAGTTATCTTCAGGTACATCACATTAGGGTTGCATTTTAGTAATCACACATCAAGTCTCTCGCTCTTCATTAGACGGTGTTCAGGTTCATTGCATGTAGGGTCAGAGCGTCCTTAATCCACCGCCTAGAGATTTGTCCCGCATCTTGAGATAAAGGCTTGAGTGTTGTTGTTAATGTTCTCATATTTGCCGATTGTTTCTCAAATGTTTTAGTTATCAAATTATTATTTATAAATTCTTGTATGTTGCGTGTAAATGCACGAGTTATGTAGATTTACAAGTATTAATGTATTAATATATATATAAATATAATATATAATTATACATAAATATTGCAATTTGATAAGTAAAACTTAGGTCTACTACATTATCCTCAACTAAACAAATGTTTCTCTCGATCAATCATTCACAAGAAATGATGTGTTAATAATATTAAAACTCATGTAGTCTTCTTCATTTTTGTAAGATCTTGGCCGCCATTAAAACTCATGTAGACTTGAATCTCTTGAATAGTTAGAACAGATATTCACACTTGATTAAAGTTGATTAAAGTTTCATACTAATGTGAATATCTGTTGATTGATTATTGTTGCATCTTCTTGCGGGTTTAAAATCTCTAAATCATCAATCTATGCAGGTTATGTTCCAAGCTCCCAAACAAGTAGTCAACGACAAACTTAGGTACTTGATGCATCCATCTCTCTAATTCCTGAAGCATTAATTTCCTTGGAGATTTATATGGATATTGAGATCAAGGCCCTGTTTGGGAGAGCTTCTGTTAAACACTACCGCCGACTGCGAACACAAAGCTCTTCCCGTGCTACGAAACAGGCTGAAAATGACGTACGGAGACGAATTCCGTGCAGAGAGCACAGAATTCTATCCCAGAAATGTTGCTGCTTCTGGAACTCCCTCTCCCAAAGAGAGCCTGATATCATCCTTAGATTTGAATATACTAACATGAATTTTAGAATGATACTTATTTGAAGGAATTTCTGGTTTAGGTGATGGTAGGATTTCTGACAATGCTAAAGAAGGGTCTGTGAATTCGGACGTAGTTCCTGGAAGAAGGTAACATCATGACCAATTTTATGTTTGTTTGAAACCCGGGCATTGGTCTTGGTTTTGTATAATAGTTATAGGAATTGTCTTGAGCTAGAAATTTAGTAGTTTGTACATAGTTTTTTTGCTTGTACATTGTTGATATATAGATGAAATGTATAGAGATCATAATTTTGCTCTCCCTGCCACTGAATATAAGTATAGATCTCTCAGACTCCCTCTTTTTCGCTTGCTTTCTCTCCTTGGCTCATTTGAGGTTCTCTCTATTTGGTCCGTTTTACTGTGAGGATGGATTCTCATTTATCTAAAGGTGCAATCTTTTTTGATTATATGAGAAATTAAAAAGACTGGTATTACTTAATCCGTCGGATTAAAGAAGAAACAATCTGAGCTATGAAATAAATAGTCTCCATTTGGCTCAAATAAAGAGGATCCTAATCCTGGTGGGAGGTCTACAATAATAGCTAAATGATGGAAACCATGCGGCTTCCATTCCAAATTCATTCACTTTGATTATTTTGTTAGGAGATTGCAGGCTATGCATGAGGTTTTGTTATGTTAGTATGTTCTTTATTAATATATTTGTATATATTACTATAATAGTTGCAGGACGCCCGATTTTTTTTCGGTCTGGATAAATCAGACCGCCTTAGTTTAGAATCAGATTGGACGCGCAAACAGTTAAAATGAACGGCAACAAATGACAAGAGACGTTTTTTACATGAAAAACCTGAAAAGGGTGAGAAAATCACGTGGATGGAACTATGCCGAGCCAAAATTCACCATCGTCTTGGAGTTTTATAGAGCTTGGTTTGATCTCACAGGGCGACAGATCGCTACTTTGTTACAGATGCAGGAGGTGAGGAAAAATGGCTAAGTCCTCGGAGCCTTGATTGAAGCGCTCCGGCCTTGGAGTGTTGCTGAGCTCGTGGAACTTGGGTGGGAGCGTTCCGGCCGAGAAATTCTCTAAGTCCATGAAGCTTCTGGAGGGAACACATTAGCTAATGCAGAGTCTTGATGGGAGCGCTCTCGCGAAGGCGGTTGATGTGACTTGGAGCGCGTTGTAACCTTAACGTAAGGAGAAGAGCAAAGATAATTCATAAGCGGAGAATCGACTTAAGTCCACGATCCCGTCGAAAACCTCAGAGCTATCTCTTGTCTTCGAAGTTGCTTGTCTTCAAATGAAGGCCTGATGACCGATTTATAGTTTTCTGGAGGGTCATGGTGGTAATTGCACCGGGGAGTGATTTGTGCTGACGAATGACGTCGCTCTGTTTCAATCACCTGGATCACCATTTTTGTCGAAATGATGAGTGTCCCCCGGGCAGTTCGGGCGGCTCGGGCAAGGTGATCGGAGGCGTCCGATGAGGCTTGAGGTAGCAAAGGTGGCCGAAGACAGCGAGGGTCGCCGTAGGCGGCGGCGGTGTGCTCGCGCGCGATCCGACGACAACACGGGTGCGTGGCTCTGCTGCCGCAATCGGGCATTCGCGCGCGGTCACACTTCATGGTCTATGTTCTTTTTGCATCTTTAAACGTGATTTACATGCAAGATATTATTGTGCGGGGAAGGGGTGAATGGGGTGTGTGTTTTATGTGTTATGTTTGTATATATATCTACAGTATATACTATTGTTGAAGCCAAAATTTGACCTCAACGAAAGTTCGAAATCAGGGGCGTAGCCAACACCTACTTGTCCCAAGCTCTGACCTTCGACTGGTTGTGAAGGACCAGAAACCGACCCAAAGCCTCAGCGGGGAGATCCCACAGCTTACCCGGAAGATCTCTGAGAGCTTCCCCTCCAAAGCCAAAAGCTGGGCTTGTAGCTCCTCAGAAAGCACATGAAACTCTTTTAAAGTCCCGAGAAAAAGATGCTTCTGAAGAACCCCTATGGGTCTATTTATAGGCCTCTGAGTTTGAACTGTCAATAACCAAACTGAACCGACCTGAAATTATCAAAATACCCTTGGTCGGGTTTGACAACAGCCAAACTCCGCTGTTCTGAAGGATTATATGCAGACCACCGAGGACAAAAGCGTAAAATCACTTGGGGCTAAAAAGATGAAGCACCTTCCAACTGAACCGGTTCCTGACCAACCACTGAACCGGAGCTCGACGAGAGCACCGTCTCGCGGGCGAGAGCTCCTACCCATGGGGCTCGTCTTGCCTAGTGGATTGGCCCTCGCCTTGCGACTGGTCCTCTCTCTGGGCCCATCTCGCCTAAAAAGGCTCTCGCCTGAGCCGCTGGGCCCTTCTCGCCCGAACCGCTGGGCCCCTCTCGCCTAGCGAGCCGGCCCTGACCCGGCGAGGAGCCCTTTTCCTGGGACCCACTCGCCAGCGAGTAGGCTTTTATCAAATAGCCCATCTTGCCTCACCTTCGCCTCTCCTCGAGCCCGAACTGTTCCCGGAGCTCGAGGTTGTACACAATCTCCGCTCTTTTCGAGGCTGTTTCAAGCTCGGAAAGAAAGTCCAACCGAGGCTCGTGTCATTTAAAGCGTATTTATGGGGAATCTTTGGTGAGGTCCTCCACCGGAGCCTATAAATATAGGATTCCTACTCCGTATAGAAGATGCCCCCTTTCACACTTCTTCCTTCCTTGGCCCTACTGCAATCATGTCTCACGACCAGAGTTTTTGCGAGCGCCTTGCGATGGTGCGCAAGCAGAACAAGGCCAACGTGACCGCTCTGACCAAGGCTCTGGTTCGCGCCCCACCCTCCTTACCATCACCATCGCCTCGCCCGAAGAAGGTCAAGACAGGCAGCCTCCCCTCCTCAGCCGAGGAGCCATCTCGCGCTGCCCCGGAAATCCACCCCTCTCCTCCTCCCGCATCTCCTAGAGAGAAGGAGGTGAGTTCTCGCTTTTGTCCCTATTACCCCTTCATCTGTATCTGCTTATTTACCATTTGCTTCTTCAGGGATCCCCAGCGGCTCTACGCTGACCAGAAAGTCCGAGGGATGACACCGTCGCCTACCGCGAAAACTCTGACTCACCATAGCCTTCCACTCCTCCATCTACTTCTCTCAACGAGGGGAAGAACGACCCTTCTCAGGTCGTCGGGACCTCTCGCCATCCTGGTAAAAAAACCTTCCCTCTCGCTTCTCTGTCCCGCTCGCTACTCCCACACCCTCCTGCGAGAGCCTCCCTTACTCTGCCCCTCGACTCCTTGCGTAGGCGCCCAGGCCGACTCGCCCGCTGAGGAGCTCTTTAGGCGACTCGCCGTCTCGCCCCCTCCTCCTATAGACGAGATTGAAGACTACCTGGGCGACCCCATGAACCCGCTGGAGATGAAGCGCAAGACAGCCGAGATGTTCCGGAAGCACGCGCACATCATCTGCAAGCTAGAGCAGGACAAGCATGCGACTGATAGGCGAATTGAATGGATGGAGATTGAATGCGCTCGCTTGTCTTCCGAGGTTGACGCCGAGATAGAGGTTGAGGGGACCGACCCTCAAGCCATTATCAGCGAGGTCGACATGCAGCTCCGTCTTGCGCGCAGTGGGCTTGGCGCCGTTCGCGCCTTCCACTCGCACAGTAGGCCCCCCTGTGCGGGGGCCGCTGGAAATGGCTCCCGTATTAAAGACCGCCCTGCTCGTCCCGCTTTATTCATCCGTCTCGCTCTTTCTCTCTTCTTTGTTTTTGCACCTTAATGCTGTAATAATTTTGTAACATGTTATGTTACAGTCTCGCCGGCAACCCAGGGTCTGAAAACATGGTGCCCGCCTTATGCAGAATGGTATATTTAAATATTTACTGCTGCTAGCTTAATCTCTTAATTTCATTTAATTTCTTTTAATTCATTTATTCTGTCCTGTGATGAGCCACACGAATCGAGCTTTAGGAGAGAGAGAGTGAACTGTCGGCCGACTCTTCCCCTTCCCACATACATTTTCCCCACCCATTTTATCTGTTTGACCACATCCGCTATAAATACTCCTACCCCCCGGGTCAGAAGGATATCCGCGCCTTCACCCCTGCCGCGTCCAAGCCCTTGCCCCTTGCTTCTTCCGTCTCACCCATCCCTCTCGCTCTTTGCTCCTCATGCTCCCTCCTTCCTCAGCCGTCTCGCCGATTCTCTTTCTCACTGCTTCTTTTCTCTCAACCATCTCGCCTCCATCCGTCTCGCCTAGAATGGGGAAGAAGAGAGTCGAGGAAGGAGAGGGGCGCAGTCGCTGCGGGAAACGGTTTACTGATCATGACTTCCCTCCCGACAAGCTTCCTGACGAAGACTATCACAACTTTGTTCGCGAGTACATGAGGGAGGGGCTCGAATCGCGGCCCCCCAAGGTTGGCGAGGCGATCAACACCTACTACCCGGGAGAGCTCGCCTTCCCTGTTTCACACTTTGAGGTGGGGTTAAGATTGCTCCTCTGGCCGGAGGTAAAACAGGTCCTAAAGTACTTTGGCGTCGTCCTCGCGTAGCTTAACCCGAATGCCATTTCAGTGTTAATCTCTTTCGCCAGCTACATGCGCCGGGAGCGCATCGAGTTTAGCTTGACGGTTTTCCGCAAGCTCTTCATCTATCACGCCAACGCCGACGACGTCTCATACTTCACTGGGCAAGGGCTCAAGGTGTGCGAGACGCCCAATAAAAACCATCATTGGCTCACCAAGTTCGTGTTTATCCGTGGCAACTTCGGGGGCGTCCCGCTCGCGCCTGTGTAGCCCCCCGAGATCTTTTATGTGTCTCCGCAGGTGGGCGGCACGGACAAGCTGCTGTACGACTTCTTCATCGACAAAAACTTCGAGGTCAACTTCTTGCGGCGGGGCCTCGACTCGCTACCTCCCGTGCTCCCCGACGAAGGTACTCTCGCTCTCTTGTCTTGCGTTTTATTATTTTTTTGTCTCGCCATCTCATCACCCCCTTGCTTGTTTTAGGAGAGCGAGTCATACCAGTCCACCCCCCTACAAGAGCAACAACCAACCAACCAAGGGCCTCAGTCTCGCCAGCGCGGCGGCTGAGGCTGCGAGAGGGTCCCTAGCTCCTGCCCCTTCAAAGAGGCCTGCATGCGACACCGCCCCCTCTCGCTCCAGCCCTCCCAAGAAAAAGATGAAGAAAGTTGTGACCCTCTCTAAGGGAAAAAAGAAGGCCCCGAGGGAGAAGGAGATGTCGGGGTCCTTGATCCCCATCTCCATAGGGGACTCGCAGTCGCCCCGCTCGCCTCCCCCTCACATCGTCTCGCCCGCCCGCGAGACGACTCTACCCGACCGGCCTGCCACCACTTCTAATCAACCGGCCGTCACTACATCTCGCGAACCTGCTTCCCCCAGTCGCCCCGCCCCTCTTCTCATCCAAACTTCAATTTGGGCCCCCCGGTCCAATATGCTGTCTGCGACCCCGTTCTGGTGTGGGAGAGGGACGTCAACCGTGTGTCCATCTCCACCCTCCTTCCCTCTTGGAAAGAGCATGAGCTCCCCACCAGCCACGCCTTCTCTGTGAGTTACTACCTTTACAGTGCTCCCGAGGCAGTCTCCCCCGAGAACGAGTCCTCACGAGACCTCGTCCTGAAGACCTCCCATGCCCAATTACGTGCCTTGGAGCTCTTGCATTGCACCTCACGCTGCCTGATTTACACCAACAAGAAATGGAAAGACACCGAGACGGGCCTGGCGGCGGAGCGAGTGAACTACGACGACCTTGCAAAAAGGCTATCCGTCGCCGAAACCCTCCTCGCGAAAGCCCCGGGCGGCGTGGTAAGCCTTAAACTTATCCTTGGATTATCCTTTTTTAAACACTCTTTGCTAATGACTGGGCGTCTCACAGGATGCCGAGACGGCGGAGCGGATGCACTCACGCATGACGGCCCTGTAGGAGGAGAATAAGGATTTGAAAGCTCAGATCACCCGCCTCCAGGGCAACGCCCCGTCATCGTCTCGCCGCGAACCCCTCCAGGCCCCTCTGCATCACTATTCTCTGGATGAAGTTGAAGAGCAGTGCCGAGACGCCAGAATCATGACGACGGAGCTGGTTCTAAAGATGATGAAGGAGCTGGGGGTCGTGAAGGAAGACTCCAAAATGGTGACCGCTCGCGATATGGTCCCCCAGCAATGTGGCGTAGAGAGCGAAGATTCTTCTTCCAGCGAGGAGGAATGACATGCTGCCTGCGAGATCCAGGACCCCTATCCCGTTTTTTGCTTCCGTATAACTTAGCTTTTTTTGAATTTCATTCTGTGATCAGTTTGAAAATGTATTCATAACGCTGTGATGAACAGATACTGTTCAAATGCACAAACTCTTGTCTTGTTACTTTATTTTACATTTTGCGAAACGATTCATTGGCTTACTTCTGTTTGCGAGACGGTGCTACCCACCCCTCTCGCCTCCTCGCTTTTACCCTTTTCACTTTGCCTTATTTTGTCTACTGCGAGACGACCCTTTGATGCACTCACGCCCGCGAGACAGTGCTACGTCTCGTCTCGCCGCTTCGTTGGAGAGTTGACTTTTTTCGGATCGCGAGTCGTCACTTCCCCCATCTCATTTATGTGTGAGACCAACTGATATAACCCTCTCGTCTCGCCTCAGGGTACTCCAGGCGCGAGTGGCTTTTAGTGAATTAACTTGCTCCCCTATTATTAGGCCGAGCCTTCTGTCCCGCGCGAGTGCCCCCTCGCCGTAGGCGAGACCATCCCCGAGACCGCCAGCTGGGAGTGCCTCCACTCGAACTGCTCCAGCCTTTGCCTCCTATAATTTATTTTTTATGAGATTAAGTAGGGATGCTCCTTAAGGAGGTCTCCCCAACCACTCTGCCATCGAGTGAGCTTACAGCCCTGTCAGCTTAATGAGAGCCTGCGCATCGGGTCTACCTGGGGCCGAGCCAGGCTCGGGGTAGTGCAAAAGTTTCCAAGAACCAAGAATCAAGTCTCCAAGAACCAATCCTTTCCCCCACAGGCGAGCCTTCAGACCTGCCAGCTAATGAGAGCCTGCGCAGCGGGTCTACCTGGGGCCGAGCAGCGCTCAGGGTCCCTTACCCCCACAGGTGAGCCTTCGGGCTGCCATCTAATGAGAGCCTGCACAGCGGGTCTACCTGGGGCCGAGCCAGGCTCGGGGTAGTGCAAAAGTCTCCAAGAACCAAGAACCAAGTCTCCAAGAACCAATCCTTTCCCCCACAGGCGAGCCTTCAGATTTGCCAGCTAATGAGAGTCTACGCAGCGGGTCTACCTGGGGCTGAGCAGCGCTCGGGGTCCCTTACCCCTGCAGGCGAGCCTTCGGACCTGCCAGCTAATGAGAGCCGGCGCAGCGGGTCTACCAGGGGCCGAGCCAGGCTCGGGGTAGTGCAAAAGTCTCCAAGAACCAAGAACCAAGTCTCCAAGAACCAATCCTTTCCCACAAAGGCGAGCCTTCAGACCTGCCAGCTATTGAGAGCCTGCGCAGCGGGTCTACCTGGGGCCGAGCAGCGCTCGGGGTCCCTTACCCCCACAGGTGAGCCTTCAGACTTGCCGCTAATGAGAGCCTGCACAACGGGTCTACCGGGAGCCGAGCCAAGCTCGGGGTAGTGCATAAGTCTCCAAGAACCAAGAACCAAATCTCCAAGAACCAAGAACCAAATCTCCAAGAACCAATCCTTTCCCCCACAGGCGAGCCTTCGGACCTGCCTGCTAATGAGAGCCTGCGCAACGGGTCTACCTGGGGCCGAGCGGCGCTCGGGGCCCCTTACCCCCACAGGCGAGCCTTCGGACCCGCCAGCTAATTAAAGCCTGCGCAGCGGGTCTACCTGGTGCCGAGTCAGGCTCGGGTTAGTGCAAAAGTCTCTGAGAACCATGAACCAAGTCTCCAAGAACCAATCCTTTCCCCCACAGGCGAGCCTTCAGACCTGCCAGCTAATGAGAGCCTGCGCAGCGGGTCTACCTGGGGCCGAGCAGCGCTCGGGGTCTCTTACCCCCACAGGCGAGCATTCAAACCTGCCAGCTAATGAGAACCTGCGCAACGGGTCTACCTGGGGCCGAGCCAGTCTTGGGGTAGTGCAAAAGTCTCCAAGAACCAATCCTTTCCCCCACAGGAGAGCCTTCAGACCTGCTAGCTAATGAGAGCCTGCGCAGCGGGTTTACCTGGGGCCGAGCAGCGCTCAGGGTCCCTTACCCCCACAGGCGAGCCTTCAGACCTGCCAGCTAATGAGAGCCTGCGCAGCGGGTCTACCTGGGGCCTAGCCAGGCTCGAGGTAGTGCAAAAGTCTCCAAGAACCAAGTCTCAAAGAACCAATCTTTTCCCCCACATGCGATCCTTCGGACCTGGCAGCTAATGAGAGCCTGCGCAGCGGGTCTACCTGGGGCCGAGCAGCTCTTGAGGTCCCTTACCCCCACAGGCGAGCCTTCAGACCTGCCAGCTAATGAGAGCCTGCGTAACGGGTCTACCTGGGGCCGAGCCAGACTCGGGGTAGTGCAAAAGTCTCCAAGAACCAAGTCTCCAAAAACCAATCCTTTCCCCCACAGGCAAGCCTTCAGTCCTGTCAGGTAATGAGAGCCTGCATAGCGGGTCTACCTGGGGCCGAGCAGCGCTCGTGGTCCCTTACCCCCACAGGCGAGCCTTCGGACCTGCCAGCTAATGAGAGCCTGCGCAGCGGGTCTACCTGGGGCCGAGCAACGCTCAGGGTCCCTTACCCCCACAGGCGATCCTTCAGACCTGCCAGCTAATGAGAGCCCGCGCAACAAGTCTACCTGGGGCCGAGCCAGACTTGGGGCAGTGCAAAAGTCTCATCTCCTTGCCGTCAGAATTTCACAGTAGGTAAAACAAAAGTAAATTGAGGAACATAGTACGATAAACTTAACTTTGAGTATACAATTTCACTTTCTCCCTTCTCATAGGTAGAAGAGTTTTAAGTTATCGTCGCTCCAGGTGTGGCTCATGGACCTACCCTCCACGTCCTGGAGGTGGTAACCTCTCGTTCTCAGGACCCTCTCGACAATATAAGACCCTTCCCAATTTGAGTTGAGCTTACCTACGGGGGCAGATCTCCCCGCAACATCAGCTTTCTTCAGCACCAGATCTCCTTTCGTGAACTGCTTGATCCTAATATGCTTGTCAAAGTATTTCTCCATCCGAAATTTGATCTCTTCCTGCCTGATAGCTGCGACATCGCGTAGCTCTTCTACCATGTCCAACGAGAGGCGTAACCCCCCTTCATTTTCCAACCTCCAAGCCTCATCTCCATCACCCGCGGCCGCGACTCGTGGGGATCGAACCTCAAACTCCACGGGCAGGACTGCCTCACACCCATGGGAAAGTTTGAAGGAGGTCTCGCCGGTGGCTGTGTTCGGGGTTGTCCGCAAGGCCCACAATACTGAGGGGAGCTATTCCACCCAACTTCCCCTCAAATTCTCCACCTTCTTCTTGAGTAGGTTCACGATGATCTTGTTGGCCGCCTCCACCCGACCGTTGCTCATGAGGTGATGTACGAAGGCAAATCTAAGGTCTATCCCCATCTGAGCGCAGAAGCTGATGAATTCTTTGCTGACAAACTGGGGCCCATTGTCTGTTACTATCACCTGGGGGAGCCCGTGCCTGCATATGATCTTTCCCCAGACAAAATTCCTGAAGACTTGTGAGGTGACCTTGGCCAATGTCTTGACCTCCTGCCACTTCGAAAAGTAATCAATCATGACCAGGAGGAACCTCCTCTTCCCACTAGCTGGAGGGAAAGGCCCGACTAAATCCATCCCCCAGATGGCAAAAGGCCATGGTGCCGTGATGCTTCAGAGTCTTTGAGCGGGCAAGAGCTGGAGGGGGGCGTACAACTGACACTTCCGGCACCTCCTCGCAAACTCAGCCGCATCCTTCCTCAGGGTCTGCCAGAAGTACCCTTGCCTCACCACCCTTGTTTCCAACGTCCTTCCCCCTGAGTGATTGCCGCATTCACCTGAATGCACTTCCTCCAGGATCCTCGGGATCTCCTCCTCGGCCACACACCTTGCCAGGAGCCCCGACAACATCTTCTAATATAACCCCCTTCTAGCATTAGGTAGTGAGCCGCCTTGTGCCTGAAGCCTTTTGCATCCTTGGCCCCCTCCGGAAGCTTGCCAGTGGTTAGGAAGGTCACCAATGGATCCACCCACGAGGGTCGTCGATCCACCTCCATCAACTCTCCTTCCTCGATTGTCGGTCGAAATAGCCCAGTCTGGGTCCCTCCTCCCCGAGGTCCAAACTTAGCCAACCGATCAGCAACTGTACTCTCTTCCCTGGGAACATGTTGGATTGAGAACGTCCGAAACCCTCCGATGATCACCCTCACCTTGGATAAGTACTTCACAAGGGTGGGCTCCCGAGCTTCGAACTCTCCTCGGATCTGTGATGCCACCACCAACGAGTCCGTAAAAGCCTCCACATCCTGGATCTCAAGTTCCTTTGCCAAACGAAGGCCGGCTATCACGGCCTCATACTCCTCCTGGTTGTTAGTCGCTGGAAAGTGCAAGACCATTGCTTGTTCTATAGTGACCCCTTGAGGGCTTATCAACACCACCCCTGCTCCGAGGGCGTGCTTTCCCGAGGCCCCATCAACCATCATCTTCCATGCCTCCTGTGGCCGCGGCCTCTCGACCTCGACCTCAACAGCGTAGTATGCCAAGAAGTCAGCCACCACCTGTGCCTTAATGGAGAGCCTTGACACGAATGAGATATCAAACTCGCTCGATTCGATAGACCACTTGGCCAACCTGCCTGAGTGCTCCACTCCCTCAAAAATCTTGCGAAGGGGATGGTCCGTCGCCACCATGATCGAATGCGCTTGGAAGTATGACCAGAGCTTCCTGGCCAAAATGATCAAAGCATACGCCAGCTTTTCCAAGATGGGGTAGCGGAGCTCTGCCTTCTTCAGGATCCTGCTAACATAGTAGATTGACAATTGCTTCTTCCCCTCTTCCCTGACCAGGACAGAGCTCACGACCTCTGCTCCTACTACGAGGTACAAGGCTAGGTCCTCCCCCTCCTTTGGGCTTTGGATTAGAGGAGCCAGGGAGAGCTGCATCTTCAGTATTTGGAAAGCCTCTTCACATTCAGCGGTCCACTCGAACCTTTGAGTACCCCACAACACTTTGAAGAACGATGAGCATTTTTCTCCCGACCCGGAGAGGAATCTGCTTAGCCCGGCCAGCTTGCCTGTCAAGCGCTGGACCTCCATAGCGTTGCGTGGTGACTCCAGCTCTAGGATGTCCTTCACCTTATCTGGGTTAGGCTCCACCCCTGTCGGGGTCAGAAGATGCCCAAGGAACTTCCCGCGGCTTGCCCCGAAGACGCACGTCAAGAGGTTCTGCCTCATCTTGAACTTCCGCAGGGTGGTGAATGTCTCCTCCAGGTCCCGAAGGTGCGAGTCCACACACTTGCTCTTGACCATTAGATCGTCAACATAGACCTCCAGGTTCCTCCCCCATTGACCCTGGAAGTGTAACACCCTGAAGTCAAGAGGATCAAAATTGGGTTCAGGCTTGGGTGACACGGCCTGGGACACGGGCGTGTCCCAGGGCGTGTCAGTTGACACGGCCTGCGACACGGGCGTGTCGCAGGGCGTGTCGGGTTGTGTCGACGATCGGGCCTCGGTGTCGACGAGTTTTGCGTGACATCGTCGAGAATGGGGCACACGGCCCAGGACACGGCCGTGTCGGATGCCGTGTCGAATGCTCGACGAGTGTTACGCGACGATCGTCGAGTATCGGGTTCCCGTGTGGACACGGCCTGTGACACGGGCGTGTCACAGGGCGTGTCAGTGGGCGTCGAATTTAGCTCGACGTCTCGGGTTAGGCCGTGTTAGAAGGACACGGGTGTGTCCTGGTGCACACGGCCAGGAACACGGGCGTGTGCCCAGCCGTGTGCCAGGCCGTGTGAAGTCTCGGGTTGGATTGGGATTATTTCTGTTGAGGTACACGGCCTCAGACACGGGCGTGTCTGAGGGCGTGTCGGGTACACGGCCGTGACACGGGCGTGTCACACGGGCGTGTACTGGTTGGATTGAGTCGGTTGTCTGCCGCTTAGGGGGACACGGCCTGTGACACGGGCGTGTCACAGGGCGTGTCAGGCCGTGTTTTGGGTTTTCTGGCCAGATCTGAGCCGTTTGTTTCCCTTTTCCTGGATCCAGTGGCTGGGCTTTGTCCAGGTGTCATGGAGGCCGAGATTTGAAGATAAATCCCTTATCTTCTCTTCTTCTTCTTCTTCTTCATTTTCATTCCAAGGGAGAAGGGGGAAATGCCTAAGGGAGAGAGAAGGGAGGAGTCTTCCAGCTGCTGTAGGAGCTGCGGAGTGCGGATCGAAGATCCGAGAGCGGATTCGTGAAGGCAGAGCCGAGGCGGTGAGTTCCATCCGGCTACTTCATGGCGCCGAAGCGATCTTCAAGGGTAACGATCTCCTTCTTGGACATCGAAGTCCTTTCTCTATACATGTGCTTGGAATCCTCCACCAAGAGGTGGATCGCGGAAGAGATTCCTTTGTTACGTCTGCATCTAGAGCTGGAATTATGAAGTACGGTGTAGGCATGCTGTGTGAAGCCCATCCGGACCGGTAGTCTGGATTGGTGATGCTCATGGGTAAACCGGAGAAGACTCCGTGGCTTTGATGATGTGCAAAATGGATTTTATTGTGATGAATGTATGGATGTACTGCTTGTGAGGAGGCTTTGGTGAAGCTCCTGAATATGTGATGATCAATTGGTAGCACGCCTGGGGAGCGCGTGATAAACCCGGCCTGTTACACCACTAGGGTGGGTTGATCTAGTTAAGGAAGGGATCGATGGGCGGCAATGCTAGGGGAGCCGAGTTAAACCCGGGTTGCTGCACCACATGGTGTGGGTCGATCGGATTAGGAGGGGGACCGATGGGTAGACATTGCCTGGGGAGCTTAGATAAACCCGGCTTGCTACACCACGGAGTGTGGGTCGGTCTGCTCTGGTTGTGATGCTGTGAGGATGGACCTCTGAGTGGCTTGGGCGGGATGTCGCCAGCCTGCGAGCTGGTGGACTAGGGCCGGTCAACCAACAAGTTAACACCTCGAGAGACAGCGGTGTACGACGGTGGATTCCGGTACGCCAAGAAGGTGCCCTGAGTGCACGGAGCGTTGGTGGACTCCAGCGTTTGTGATGTGATGTGTTTGTTAGATAGTGGCATAAAGAGAATGATCCTATGATATAATGTGGTGATGTTTGCTGATGCTTGATGAAAAAGGAAGCACTGTATACAGGGAAGGAACCACTACCCCGGGTAGGGGGTAGGGTCGTTATAATGGGTCAGCAATGCTGACCGTTACTTTGTTTTCTGTGTTGGCTTGGATGATAACTTGCAGGTGCTGCGGGTTGGAAAGAATAAAGGAAATAGCGAGCTTGCTGATATAGGCCCTTGAAGGCTATATGAAGAATCGTGGTTGGATTTCATGTGTGGCCGGCCTGCGTGCCGATGTACGAAATTGTTGTTTTGTAAAGAGAAACTTGTAAGGCCATAAGGCCAAGGTGTGTGAGTTGTATACATTCCTAGTGTTTTTATATAAATGTGGTATTTATATATGGGTGGACATTCTGGTTTGAGTTCATGCTAACAAGAAAAATTGCTGCGCTAGAATGGAATGAGTTAAGGATACGAGTAGAGTTTGATTTCCACACGTGATTCCTTCGCTTTGTCTGTGAGATATGGCGTGGGGCCCCGGCCGGACCCACCGTTATATGTCATGTGACAGGTGGGGTGTTACAAAGTGGTATCAGAGCCAGGTTTAGATTGTTTGGGAGGAGAGAACATAATTGAACTCATGAATGTCCACTAGGAATGTATGTCATGCACATGATGTGCGTGCGTGTGTAGTCAATGTACCAGTACCGTTATGATTTGGACGACTTTAATGGTGTTTTGTACATTGATAGGTGGCGAGGGATGGAGCTGGGCCGTCTGAGCCTCAGCGGTCGGATGAGAGTGCAGCACCCGTGGAAGCGCCGATGCCTCCCTCGGCAGAGGCCATACGGGTGGTGGCGGAGACAGTGCTTGCAGTGTTACAAGCACACCCTGCTGGACAGGCAAGACCGGGTGGAAGGCAAGAGCATGCTGCCGAGGTGGTGGAAGCGCAAGCAAGTGACGACGCATTGTCACGTTTTATGCACTTTCACCCACCTACGTTTGGTGGAGCGCTTTCACCAACGCAGGCAGAAGATTGGTTGGCAAGAGTAAAACGAATCCTAACCGCAATCAGGACGGTCGACGAACAGAAAGTGATGATGACCACTTTTCTGTTGGAAGGAGAGGCGAGATTATGGTGGGATGAAATTGAAGTGCACCACTTGGCCGGTCGAGGTTTAACAGAGATTTCGATGGAGGAATTCTCCCAACTATTTTTAGCCAAGTATGTGCCAGTGTCGCAGAGGATTGCGATGGAAAATGAGTTTCTCCGCTTGGTGCAGGGTGAGCGAGATATTGATACTTACCTGCATGAATTTACAAGATTGGGGCGATATGCGGGATCTACCTTTGCGGAGGAAGCGCGAAAGACAAATCGTTTTTATGAAGGCTTACGGGATGACTTGAGGTTGGCACTTTCGAGTTCGGTGAGCCAAGGCTTTCAGGCGTTGGTCGATACAGCTCGTTCATTGGAGAAAGATATGAAGCGAGTACAAGAAAATAAGCGAAGGGAAAAGTCGCAATTGGATCAATCGGAGTTTCGACGACAAGAGAAGAAACGATTTAGGCCGGTGGACGTAGTTCCGTCGACTGTTTCGTCGCCCCCGACGTATGGGCCAGGACGTGTGGATACACGTATCTGCTATAAATGTGGGCAGCAAGGACACATAGCAAAATTTTGTTGGAATGCTCCTCCAGGAAGTGAGAAAAAGGCAGGTGCGTCATATGAGGAAAAAGGGAAAGCCGTGGCCGAATCATCTGCACCCCGGACGCAACCGCGATTGCATGCGATGGAAGTGCAAGAGCCGCAAAGTTCAGTTGGTGAAATTCAGCCTCGCGCGGTGCAGTTATCTTTGAGTCGCGAATTTCAAAATCGGGAGGCTGAGCGGAGGTGAACTGTGATGTGAAGCATGTCGATGCTCTGACAGTTGTGTATGTAAACTATGTTTTGATTTGAACTGCAGCCGAACTAGATGGCTGATGTAAATGATGTTTATATCTCTAGTTGGTGATTGCTGTAATCGCTTGGTGCACTTGTGATTGTGACAAAATCAATCCATCATGTTGTTTTGTTTTGAGGTTTTATGTGGTGGAATGTGCACAAGTGGAAGCTAGGGATGTTTGTTGTGTTGTCTGTTTGGTAGCGTGTGCGGAGAATTGCGGTGTACGCTTTGGTGATGATTGTGCCTAATTGGCTATTTGAAGTCAAATTTCGAGGACGAAATTATTTGATGGGGGGAGGATTGTAACACCCTGAAGTCAAGAGGATCAAAATTGGGTTCAGGCTTGGGTGACACGGCCTGGGACACGGGCGTGTCCCAGGGCGTGTCAGTTGACACGGCCTGCGACACGGGCGTGTCGCAGGGCATGTCGGGTTGTGTCGACGATCGGGCCTCGGTGTCGACGAGTTTTGCGTGACATCGTCGAGAATGGGGCACACGGCCCAGGACACGGCCGTGTCGGATGCCGTGTCGAATGCTCGACGAGTGTTACGCGACGATCGTCGAGTATCGGGTTCCCGTGTGGACACGGCCTGTGACACGGGCGTGTCACAGGGCGTGTCAGTGGGCGTCGAATTTAGCTCGACGTCTCGGGTTAGGCCGTGTTAGAAGGACACGGGTGTGTCCTGGTGCACACGGCCAGGAACACGGGCGTGTGCCCAGCCGTGTGCCAGGCCGTGTGAAGTCTCGGGTTGGATTGGGATTATTTCTGTTGAGGTACACGGCCTCAGACACGGGCGTGTCTGAGGGCGTGTCGGGTACACGGCCGTGACACGGGCGTGTCACACGGGCGTGTACTGGTTGGATTGAGTCGGTTGTCTGCCGCTTAGGGGGACACGGCCTGTGACACGGGCGTGTCACAGGGCGTGTCAGGCCGTGTTTTGGGTTTTCTGGCCAGATCTGAGCCGTTTGTTTCCCTTTTCCTGGATCCAGTGGCTGAGCTTTATCCAGGTGTCATGGAGGCCGAGATTTGAAGATAAATCCCTTATCTTCTCTTCTTCTTCTTCTTCTTCATTTTCATTCCAAGGGAGAAGGGGGAAAGGCCTAAGGGAGAGAGAAGGGAGGAGTCTTCCAGCTGCTGTAGGAGCTGCGGAGTGCGGATCGAAGATCCGAGAGCGGATTCGTGAAGGCAGAGCCGAGGCGGTGAGTTCCATCCGGCTACTTCATGGCGCCGAAGCGATCTTCAAGGGTAACGATCTCCTTCTTGGACATCGAAGTCCTTTCTCTATACATGTGCTTGGAATCCTCCACCAAGAGGTGGATCGCGGAAGAGATTCCTTTGTTACGTCTGCATCTAGAGCCGGAATTATGAAGTACGGTGTAGGCATGCTGTGTGAAGCCCATCCGGACCGGTAGTCTGGATTGGTGATGCTCATGGGTAAACCGGAGAAGACTCCGTGGCTTTGATGATGTGCAAAATGGATTTTATTGTGATGAATGTATGGATGTACTGCTTGTGAGGAGGCTTTGGTGAAGCTCCTGGATATGTGATGATCAATTGGTAGCACGCCTGGGGAGCGCGTGATAAACCCGGCCTGTTACACCACTAGGGTGGGTTGATCTAGTTAAGGAAGGGATCGATGGGCGGCAATGCTAGGGGAGCCGAGTTAAACCCGGGTTGCTGCACCACATGGTGTGGGTCGATCGGATTAGGAGGGGGACCGATGGGTAGACATTGCCTGGGGAGCTTAGATAAACCCGGCTTGCTACACCACGGAGTGTGGGTCGGTCTGCTCTGGTTGTGATGCTGTGAGGATGGACCTCTGAGTGGCTTGGGCGGGATGTCGCCAGCCTGCGAGCTGGTGGACTAGGGCCGGTCAACCAACAAGTTAACACCTCGAGAGACAGCGGTGTATGACGGTGGATTCCGGTACGCCAAGAAGGTGCCCTGAGTGCACGGAGCGTTGGTGGACTCCAGCGTTTGTGATGTGATGTGTTTGTTAGATAGTGGCATAAAGAGAATGATCCTATGATATAATGTGGTGATGTTTGCTGATGCTTGATGAAAAAGGAAGCACTGTATACAGGGAAGGAACCACTACCCCGGGTAGGGGGTAGGGTCGTTATAATGGGTCAGCAATGCTGACCGTTACTTTGTTTTCTGTGTTGGCTTGGATGATAACTTGCAGGTGCTGCGGGTTGGAAAGAATAAAGGAAATAGCGAGCTTGCTGATATAGGCCCTTGAAGGCTATATGAAGAATCGTGGTTGGATTTCATGTGTGGCCGGCCTGCGTGCCGATGTACGAAATTGTTGTTTTGTAAAGAGAAACTTGTAAGGCCATAAGGCCAGGGTGTGTGAGTTGTATACATTCCTAGTGTTTTTATATAAATGTGGTATTTATATATGGGTGGACATTCTGGTTTGAGTTCATGCTAACAAGAAAAATTGCTGCGCTAGAATGGAATGAGTTAAGGATACGAGTAGAGTTTGATTTCCACACGTGATTCCTTCGCTTTGTCTGTGAGATATGACGTGGGGCCCCGGCCGGACCCACCGTTATATGTCATGTGACAGGTGGGGGTGTTACAGGAAGACTCGATCCATCATGCGCTGGTATGTAGCCCCTGCGTTTTTCAACCCAAAGGGCATCATCTTATGGCTGAAACATCCCTCCCTTCGTGATGAAGGAGACGTCCTTGACATCAGGAGGGTGCATTCGGATCTGGTGGTAACCTGAAAAAGCATCCAAAAAACTCATAATAGAAAAACCAACGGCTGAATCAACCAACGCGTCGATTCGAGGCAGGGGGTAGCCATCCTTGGGGCATGATTTATTTAATAAGGAAAAATCGATACACATGCGCCACTTCTCTCTCCCTTTCTTTACCATTACCACGTTGGAGATGCAGCCTAGATACTGGATCTCCGAGATGAAGCCAGCCTCCAGAAGCTTCTTGACCTCCTCGCAGATGGGTTTCTCCAGCTTGGTAGCGATGGTCCTCATCTTCTGGCGAATGGGGCGCGTCCGGGGGTCCAGGTTCAGGCGATGGCAGACCACATCTGCATCGATGTCCGGACATGTCAGACGCGCTCCAAGCAAAGATGTCGACGTTGCTTTGGATGCAAGCCCGCACTCGCTTCCTGGTCCTCGGGACTCAAGCCCCCACTGATCCACACTCTCTGCACCTGGCCAGCACCGGTGAAGACTTCCATCTCCACCACTTCTCCAGCCGGCTCCAGCCGCGACTGCTCCCAGCCGGCTCTTGCTCCCTCTTCCTGCCCAAACTCTTCCTCCCCTCTCGCTTCCTCGACCTCCATCGCCTCCCCCAGGCTCTCACGCTGCTGCTGTTCGACCTCCACGCCTCTCAGGACCTCCCTCTCAACTCCTTCTCCTACTCCTTCCACCTGCCGACCCTCTTGCGGCTCCGACTCTCCATCCCTTTGGACCTTATGCACACCTCCTCCTCTTTGCTCATCCTCAATCTCCTCCCTCGCCTCCTCCAGGCTCACCTCCTCCTTTCCGACAATCTTTTCCTGCTTCGCCATCTGCCGACCCTCTTGCGGCTCCGACTCTCCGTCCCTCAGGACCTTATGCACACCTCCTCCTCTTTGCTTCTCCTCAATCTCCTCCCTCGCCTCCTCCAGGCTCACCTCCTCCTCTCCGACAACCTCTTCCTGCTCCGCCATCTCCCTCTCCAGCACTTCCGCCTCTGTTATCCAAGATATGGTGTTGACCGCCATCACGTAGCATTGTCTCGCTACCTTCAGGTCCCCCCTGATCCTAACCTTCACCCCTCCGTTGTTGACCTTAAGGCATTAGTGAAACGAGGAGGGGATGCAGCGAAAGACGCTGATGAGGGGGCGCCCAAAGATGGCGTTATAGCTGCTCGGGGCGTCCATGATCACGAACTTGCAGTTCCGTGACACGCCCCCCAACTTCACATGCATCCCTACTCCTCCTTCTACCTCCTTCCTTTCTCCTGAAAATCCAAACAACGGTCCGTCCGAAGATAAAACCCTCTTGGCCTCGACCTTCATTTCATCGAAGGCCTTCTTGAAAATCACATTCATGGAGCTCCCGTTGTCCACCAGGATCCTGGAGACCGTGAAGTTCTCTACCGCTGTCTGGATCACCAAGACGTCACAGAATGAGTCCTCATAATCTGGCATATTTGCTGAATTTTTTCTTCCGGAAGCCTGGGAGGTCGAGGTAATTTCGTTGCCTCAATCCCAACTCCTCCGTGGGATCCTCCCCGGATTCCCTGCCCGGTCTTCAACCCCTGCTGGCTGGATCTGCCTCGTCTCCAAGAACTCTGGGCAGGTGGATGTCACGTGACCCTCCTCCTGGTGGAAGTCACAGAAAAGCAACGCCACCCAGACCCCTCTTCCTTCTCCTCCTCCTCTTCTTCCGGCTCCTCCTCAAGCTCCTCTCCTTCCTCCTCTACCTCGGCCGACCTCCATTGCCTCCTGCTGCTGCAGGAAGTGACCCCTCGGCTCCTACCTCCACGCCGGCTGATCAAACCTCCTCGGCTCGCGGAAGTTGTGCCTTCCCTGAAGGCCTCCTCCTTGCCCCTGGGGGCGACCCTCCTGAGCCCTCCAACCTAACCGGTTGTTCGGTTTCCCGGGCCCCCCATCCTTGATGCGGTCCTTGCTGCCCCTGTCCCCGGGGCTCCTCCCTCCTTCTCTCTTCTCTCTGCTCCTTCTGCCTTCCGACTCCCGGCTCCTTCATGTCATCCTCCGCCAACCTGGCCAGCTTCCTAGCAAAAGCCAGATTGGCCCTTTCGAAGTCTATCTCCTTCGCCGCCCTCTCCATGAGCTCCTCAAAAGAGAGGGGGGCACTCTCTTCAGCTCCATACTAAAGAATCCCGGCCTCAGCCCCAAGGTAAAAGCGAGCATCAATGCATACCCTGGGACCTCCCAGACCAGGAGGCTCTCTTCTTGAAACCGGTCAACATAATGGTCCAACGTCTCGTCTTGCTTCTGCCTTACCACAAACAGGCACTCCGCCTCCTTCTTACGCTTCTTTAATGTCGAGAACCTCAACAGGAAACCTCGACGCAGATCCTCAAAACTGTAAATCGAACTTGTTGGCAACTGGTGGAACCAGTCCCGTGCCTTCTCCTTCAATGTGATGGCAAACAGCCGACACTTAAAGGTATCCGTCATTTGCCTTATCGAAACAACATCCTCAAACCACTGTACGTGCTGCATATGGTCATCTTTCCCCGAGTAGTAGGACATGTCGGGCTCCCGGAACCCCTCCGGCACCGGGGCCGAGATGATGAGCTCACTGAAAGGGCTCTCGCCACCTGCCTGCCGAGAGGGCACGTCTCGCGGCCTCGGCTGGCTGGCCCGATCTGCGAGACCATGCCCAGGCAAGAGCTCTCGCACAACCGCCTCCCTCTCGCCAACCTCTGCCGAAACCTTCTTCCCGGGACGCTGGCCTGGAAAGAGCTCTCGCGCGGCTACGTCCCTCTCGCCAGCCTCCGTCGGGACCTCCTTCCCAGGGCGCTGCCCAGGAGCGTTCTCGCCCAAGAGCGGGATCGCCTCTACCGGGACCTGAGGCGTTGCCCACTCGCTCCTTGCCGAGAAGGCCAAGCTGATGGTCTGCAAGACCTCTCGCCTGAAGTCCTCCAGCATCTTCCTTATCGCCTCCTCTCCCCGGGAGGGAGAACCTCCTGAACCAGATCCTTCACCTTCACCTCCTGCCATAGGACTAAACTCTAGACTTTCTTGTATTGGCTACATTCCACGCTCGACGCACCAGAACTGTTGAAGCCAAAATTTGACCTCAACGAAAGTTCGAAATCAGGGGCGTAGCCAACACCTACTTGTCCCAAGCTTTGACTGGTTGTGAAGGATCAGAAACCGACCCAAAGCCTCAGCAGGGAGGTCCCACCACTTACCTGGAAGATCTCTGAGAGCTTCTCCTCCAAAGCCAAAAGCTGGGCTTGGAGCTCCTCAAAAAGCACAAGAAACTCTTTTAAAGTCCCGGGAAAAAGATGCTTCTGAAGAACCCCTATGAGTCTATTTATAGGCCTCTGAGTTTGAACTGCCAATAACCAAACTGAACCGACCTGAAATTACTAAAATACCATTGGTCGGGTCTGCCAACAGCCAAACTCCGCTGTTCTGAAGGGTTATATGCAGACCACCGAGGGCAAAAACATAAAATCACCTGGGGCTAAAAAGGTGAATCACCTTCCAACTGAACCGGTTCCTGACCAATCACTGATCCAGCGCTCGGCGAGAGCACCGTCTCGCGAGCGAGAGCTCCTACCCATGGGGCTCGTCTCGCCTAACGGATTGACCCTCGCCTCGCCACTGGTTCTCTCTCTGGGTCCGTCTCGCCTAAAAAGGCTCTCGCCTGAGCCGCTGGGCCCTTCTCACCCGAATCGCTGGGCCCCTCTCACCTAGCGAGCCGACCATGACCCGGCGAGGAGCCCTTTTCCTGGGACCCACTCGCCAGCGAGTAGGCTTTTGTCAAAGAGCCCATCTTGCCTTACCTTCCCCTCTCCTCGAGCCCGAACTGTTCCCGCAAGCCCGAGGTTGTGCACAATCTCCGCTCTTTTTGAGGTTGTTTCAAGCTCGGAAAGAAAGTCCAACCGAAGCTCATGTCATTTAAAACGTATTTATGGGTGTATTTATGAGGGAATCTTTGGTGAGGCCCTCCACCGGAGCCTATAAATATAGGATTCCTACTCCGTATAGAAGATGCCCCTTTCACACTTCTTCCTTCCTTGAGCCCTACTGCAATCATGTCTCACAGCCAGAGTTCCGAGTGCAGATGAATTCTCCTGTGCCAAAATAATGTTCTAAGCGGCCAAAATTGTGATTACGAAAAATAATAATAATAACGCATGAAAAATAAACAAACACCACAAAAGAAGAACACCAAGATTTAAAGTGGTTTCCCGAAAATTTGGGTACGTCCACTGTGCAGGCAAAGATAAATCCACTAATAATTTCTCATACATACAATACGACTAAAATGAAAGAATAAAATTGAACCGAGAAAAAGAAGATGAAAAATCATCGAACTCTCCAAGATCCGGCCGTACGCGTTGCGACGAGAAATCAAGACGACGACGAGAGACGAGGGCCGGCTACAAGGATAGAAGGACCTTCGATTCGGCGGCCGACATGAAGAGAAAGTCGGCGGTAGGTGCTTCGAAGAGAAGCCGACGATCTTCGACCAAAACTTGACTGTTGCACTGCACTTCTTGGATGGCCGGCCACACCAGTATATATAGGTGGTGGAAGAAACCCAAAATAGGTATGACGCCATCATGAAAGGAGATCAATCCCTTCCTAAAATCCTCCATCATGACCAGATTAATGGGATGTCAAATTTGGAGCGGTTTCCAAAACGGGATTGACGACAACAATGGAAGGTGATCAAATATCTCTTCAAAGAAATCCTCCATAAATACTGGAATAGTTGAGATTACATAATTGAAGTGGATTCCAAAAATATCCCCGACTAAGAAAAGAGTTTGGCGGAAGTTTGGGAGGGACGACAACATAACATTGACACGTGGTGGCGGTCATGGACATGAGGGTTAAATTGTCATTCGTTAAGAATCACCTAACAAACATCATCCGTTTGAACATAAAAGTGGATGAAGTTCCTCTAGGTGGGCTTTAACGAATAACAAGTTAACCCTCATGTTCATAACCTCTATCACCGTGTCAAACTAAGCCTAAATTCTATACTCCTGTTCCTCCTAAACAAGAACCATCCAAATGAAATTTGGGGCCCACTTTAACCCAAGTAAATCATTAAATCATTGAATAAAAATAAATAAATATAATTTAAAGATATAAATTCTATATTAACCTCTTGATAATTATATAGTTTATCGGAATTTGTGAATAAAATTAAAGAAATGAATGGTTAGGTTGTGGATTGGTTATCCAACCAATTCCCATTCCTTGAAATGGAGTTAGGGGGGTGAGAACGCAAACCCACTGTTCCGTGGGTCCCCCATTAAAAACAAAATTTAAGTGGGCCACATAGAAACCTAAATTTAAGTGGACTCAGAGACGAACTCACATAAAGGGCCGAAGCGTGGACGGCCGCCCACACTGAAATTTAAAAATATTATCTTATTTAGTATATGAAATAGATTTAAAAATATTATCATTAAAAATACATTATAATCTAATATAGAAAAATAAAAAAGATGCAATGAGTTTCTTGATTTAGGCTCCGTTTGGGGGGGCTTATTTTACTGGTCAAGCGGTACGACCGCATGAACCGGGACAATTAAGATCCGGTTCATGCGGTTAACCGCTTGACCGGTGAAAATAAGTCCCCCCAAACGGGACCTTAGTTGGTACAATTATTGTTTAGTCATTTAAAGGTGTATGGTTCAATTCCTACCAACAATATTTTTTTTGTATAAACAAGATTACTATGTTATTTTTTAAATGTTTTTTTATAAAAAACATATTAATTGTTTATTTTTATGTGTTTTATTTTAATAAATAAGCTTCATTGTATATTAATTGTTTATTGTCCTACCAACAATATTAAAATTAATTTGTTATTATATTGATGTTTATTTTTTTTATAAATAAATTCATTGTTTTATTGTCAAAATAATTTATAAATAAATTTGTTATGTTATTTTATATATTTTATTTATAAGTAAGTTTGTTGTTATGTTGCTTTCTTATTGTTCTCTTAAACAAGTTAGTTATTATATTATTGTTTATTTATTTTATAAACTAATTAGTTGTTTAAATTTTTTTATATAAATAAATTTCTTATTAAGTTATTGTGTGAAATGTTTAAAATATTTAAAAAGGATGATAATATTCAAATAATGCATAAAGAATGATATTGAGATAAATAATGATCTATTTTAAATAATTGTTTGATATTAAGTAATATAAACAATATATTAATGATAAATTGAGATAAATGAGTTGTTATCGTTTATTTCTATATACAAACAGTATAAATAAAAAATTGTTATATAAACAAAATTGTTATTACAAACCAGTTAAATTTAAAAAATTAGTTTTTTTTTTTGTAAACACTATATCATATAGAGCAAAATTAATGATAATTAGAATTACAAAAAATAAATTCAAGAATATATTTAATGTAATAATAAAAGTTCAAAACATTAAGAAAAATCGGAGAACAAAAATCAGAGAAATTAAGAGTAAAATCTGGATCAAAAAATTAAAAAAACTAAAAAGAGAACAACTGGCTGAGAGTAGAGTAGTAGTGGAGGAATCAAGTCCAGAGAACAAAAAAATGGAGTAGAGGACCGACGAGCAGCAAAATCGGATCGACGTATTTTGGAGGAGGAAGACGAATAAATGAATAATTTTATACTCCGCGTTGGGGCCATACAGAATGAGGGAGGGAAGGAATCGGGGGAGAATTTGACGGCTGTATTACATAAAAGAGCCTAAAAAACTTTAAAATTGGTTTGTATATAGCCACTTTGGTTTGTCTGTAACAACTCCCTAATTTTATACTCTGCTCATACAGAATATAATTTCTGCATCTCATTAACATCTTAATGTAAGTGGGCCCCCACAAATTTCAATATTTTGCTTTCATTTGACTGTTACCATCTCTATCCTTACCCCAACAGTTTTGTCCTTTGGTGGGTTGTTCAAAGCTCGAAGCTTCACCTTGACTCCTTCCCAACTGCCCTTCTATAATGAATCTTACCTAAAAATCAGCTTTATTTCTATTTTTATTATATATTTATATATTTTCATCTCATTAAATGAAAAAAATTAATAAAAATTAAAAGTATAATCCCACACATTATAAAATAAATAAATAAATAAATAAATAAAACTATACTATTGTAAATTGTAAAAATTGATACCAAAATAATAAAATTGAAAAGATAAATATTTTAATAAAATTTATTTTTCACTTATTATTATATATATAAATAAATATATACTTTCAAAATTAACAAAGCCTTCTTTAAATTTACATTATAAGTATAGTTGTTTATTGTACTTTCTTTCTAACATTTTATGATTACTCAAACATCTTCACATTAGGTTTACATTGCTATATATACGGTTTTTTGACACTTTGCATTCTTGAATTATTATATTTTGATATTTTGCCTCCCAAATTTTTAAATTTGGCATTTTGCATCAACTAATTATAGATTTTTGACACTTTGTACCATGAGACTGACATTTTAGAAGTATTTAAGTCCGTGCACCACCCAAAATGTTGATTTTGATACTTTGAAAAATAGTCAAAATAAGATTGTTCATGATGCAAAGTGACAAAATGAGCATTTTGAGCGCTACTCAGACCTAAATACATACTCCTAAAATGTCAGCCTTGGGGTGCAAAGTCCCAAAAAACTATAATTAAAGAGTGCAAAGTGCCAAATTTAAAATTTTGAAGTGCAAAGTGCCAAAATAGAATAATTTGGAAGTGCAAAGTGTAAAAAACCTTATATATACACTATTATTTACTATAAAATACTTTCTAATTTTATATAATTAACTTTAAAATTAGGAATGATAGTAAATGAGGGACCTCCGTGCCGCCAGGCGATAGTCCTTGCCGCGATAGTGTCACAACTCACAACATGGCCAGACTCACGCAGCCCGCAGCCTCACACCGTCACTCTTTAATTATAGTGACATTTATTTATTTAGTTAGTTTGTAGTTGAATCAATTTATTTATTTATTTAGTTTGTAGTTGAATCAATTTATTTATTTATTTAGTTTGTAGTTGAATCAATTTATTTATTTATTTAGTTTATAGTTGAATCAATTCCAACTATTTCGTTCAGAGCGTCGGCATGGTTTCATTAAATGAAATTCAATTGTAGTTGTTTTTGCGCCGGACGCTGCATCAGATCCATTCAAAATGCCGTTCCATGTTTGAAGTTTTTGTGCTCAACGGCTATCTCCAGCTTTGTCTGGTTCCTTTTCAGCCGCTTAAAGGTGAAAAAATGGGCCGACCCCTCCTTCGTACGCGGGTTCTTGCCGCGACGAGCTTCGTGGAGACGCCTCACTTTCTAATGGATTTCGTCTTCCTCCATCCCCCGTTATTCTCGCCAAGATCGCATCGGACCCTACAATTAGGGTATAAAGATCTCATCTCTCATTACTTTTTTTGGGGGGTAGGCCCCCGTGTTACCTCCGCGTCTTCTTTTTCCCCAATCCCCCGCGCTTCCGCTCAATCTTCGCCTCTCCCCAAATCCTTTCCTTACCGGCTGATTCTCTGCCGCCGGCGGTGCGGTGATGGGCTGCGCCGCGTCGAAGAAAGCGGTGTCGGTGACGCCGGTGATCGACTCTTCCGGCATTCTCAGGAATCATCGAAGATCCGAGGTTGATTTGGATGCATCGGCGCGGGACAGGTCGAAGGAGGTGAAGGAAGGAAAGCCTGATGAGCCGGCCGAATCTGCGAAGGCGGACGGCGTTAAGCTGGCCCTCTCGGTGAGCGCTCGATTGGGTAATCTTCATAATTACATTGAAGGAGAGCAAGTTGCCGCTGGATGGCCGGCGTGGCTCACGGCGGTGGCCTCTGAGGCGATAAATGGATGGGTGCCCCTCAAAGCAGACAACTTTGAGAAATTGGATAAGGTAATAATGGTCCAATTGTGAAGAGGTCATTCGCCTTCTTTTTTCGAGGCGTTTTGAATCCTGGAAGGAGTATTGAGTCTGTTATTGTTTCTATTTAAAATTCAAGAACATGGCCTTTATTTATTTAGCTTTGTTAGGAGAATTATATGAGAAGGGGGTTAGATATATGGTTGTAATATGAGCTAATGGTAATTAATATTTTTCTCCCTTATAGAGTAGTTCTGATAGATCTTCTGTTTCAACTGATTATTTTATGTTGAATTTAATCCTCTATTTTTTTACATTATTGGTAGATAAGATTGAGTCTCCATACAATTTTTGTTCATGAGCATGATTAGGCTCATATCAGATATGCAAATTGGTGTAGAAATACTGAGTGATTGAGCATCACACATAAGCTTAAATTTTTTTTTTATGAAGTCTCTTGCAAAAATGCAGGGTAAGTTTTGCCTACATTTCACCTTTGTGGTGAGTCCATTCCCTGACTCTCGATGTGTGGGGATGCTTTGTGCATCAAACTGCCCTTTTTACTGGATGTGAATTTGATCATTAATGTATCTCGTCCAATTTCAATTTATCCTTGGTTGTCACTGTCTATTACTTTGTACTAGTTGTTTATGTTACACAGCATTGTCATCCATGGAATGTTCAAGATATGAATCTGACCTCTTTCTCTACAGTATGCAGCTCTCTTAAGTATTCTTTCTGGCAATTGAGTGTGAAAAGATCATTTTTTTCTGCCAAACAAATATTTAGAAATCTTTGGCAGCTACCGTATACCTTGTTGTATTTGAAACTAGCACGTGTGAATTTTGTCTTCACCTACATTATCTTCTTCTCTCTCTCTCTTACCGTCTTTTGTCCCCTTCTCTCACTATCTTTTGTCTATCTCTCTCGGTCCCTCTCTCACCCTCCCTCCCTCTCCTTTTCTTTATCCTGTGGAGGCCACAATGTTACATCATAGAGAAGGTTCCTTATAGACATGTCATGATGAGAGAAGAACCGAAGCCACCGCTTTTAATTTATCATGAATCATCTTGTATCTCTTTGTGAGAATCTGAAGGCCTTGATTGTTTGCGTGAAAGGAGATGTTTCTCGATTAGTGCATTCCTTTTCGCTCTTCTCTATTTATGTAAAGGCTAGTCTGGTCTATCAATTAGTTTGTCTAAATTGCTTCTCACCACCCTCCGTCTCCGTAGGCCATCGGGATCCAAGTCCTCACACTCCCTTCATCGAGATGAATACACATTTGGCCTCCTTTCATGCCACTATGGATCAAATCGAAGTTTGTCTTGCAGATAGCAAATATCCTCATGCTCTTGCTACACATACAATAGAGGCATACTCTCGCTACACACAATAGATGGTTGGCTCCCTCGCCCGATACAACGCTGACTCTCATAAAACAATCCAAGATGATTCAAGAAACCTCTCTAACTACACTCGGGCGTCCTTAAATAGAAAAGAGAGATGTGAGTTATAAGACTCAAAAATAGCGTAATTACTAATTAATATTAATAGCTAAAAAAGACATGTCTCTAGTTCTTTTCTCATCGTAAGACATCCGGCAGGAGCATACATGTATCATATAACAAATTAACAATAGATAAACACAACTCTTGTGTATCTTCAAAATATAGGCATAATCGTAGTACATGTTTGCGTAATTACAGCTTGCACCCCTCTAACTTTCAAAATTACAAAACCTCCCCCTCAATATTTATATTTCATGACCTCCATGTACAAAAGTACCTACTTGGAGTAAATCTTCAAGGGGTCTTTTTGTGCATGAATGTTATGAAATATAAACATTGAAGGGGGTAATTGCAATTTTGAAAGTTAGAGGGGTGCAAGATGTAATTACGCAAACTTCGAGAGGAGGTCCCGGTAGATAACCCTAATTACTATTCCCAAATATGTATAGAAACAAATTTATATGTGGGCAATATGTGTATTTTTTAAAATATGGGAGTTATCTTAATATGTAAACCCTAGGTACATAAAGAACATGTGACCTTAGGCAAGTATTTGTCCTTTCGGAGAGATCCCTAACTGCCTGCCAGAATACTGATTAGAGCCTGTTTTTCTGTTATGGAAAATGTTATTCCTAGAAGATGGTTACCCAACTTGCAACACACACTGGTGATGGACCATGCTTCTATTTAGGGTTTAATCTCCTCCATGAGAACTTCTCTTTTAACTCTAATGAGTTTTTCTTTTGTTGTTGTTGTTGTTGTTAGATTCTTAGGAAAGGCTAACGTTGATATACCCTTCATTTGTCAAAAAAAAATCCTACTGCTTAGAATCAACTTGTTGCTATCATTGTTATTGTTGTTGTTGTTAGATTGTTGTCATTGTTATTATCGTTAGATCATTAAATAAGAATTGCTAACTCTAAAGTGGTAACAGAAGAAAGTCATCATATCCTTTAATTTGTCTTAAATATCTAATCATCTTTGGACCTAATTAAGATAACCATGTAAAGGAACAAATTATGATGGTACATAGCTTGCTTTGTATGCGTAAGTTATTTGAATCCAAATAACTTAATCATAATATAGTTTCATTTTTGTTCCTCTGCAACTTACTTTTGCATCAGATTATACATATTTTTTCTTCACATCCTTATACTGACTGGATTTCATGTTTAAACTGCATTTGAAGATAGGGCAAGGCACCTATAGCACAGTTTTCAAAGCACGGGATCTTGAAACAGGAAATATTGTGGCCCTAAAGAAAGTGCGGTTTGACAATTTTGAGCCTGAGAGCATTCGATTCATGGCACGAGAAATACAGATTCTTCGTCGACTTGATCATCCAAATGTAATGAAGCTGGAGGGTTTGGTTACTTCTCGTTTATCTTGTAGCTTATATCTAGTATTTAGATATATGGAACATGATCTTGCTGGACTATCGTCATCACCTGACATAAATTTTACTGAACAACAGGTTAGTTTTCCTTGATGAGAAGTCTAAATCTTCTCGGAATTTGTCCATCTTGCCCTACTTTGTGTTCTAACTGAAAATTTTCTAAGAAAAAATGTATTCCTTTATCATCCAGGTGAAGTGTTTAATGGTGCAGTTGCTCTCTGGCCTCGAACATTGTCATTCTCGAGGAATAATCCATCGTGATATGAAGGGCGCCAATCTTCTAGTCAACGACGAAGGGATACTAAAAATTGCTGATTTTGGCTTGGCAAACTTCATACCTCATGAAAATAAGCAGCCATTGACTAGTCGTGTGGTTACACTGTGGTACCGTCCACCCGAGCTTCTCTTAGGCTCTACTGACTATGGAGAGTCAGTAGACTTATGGAGTGTTGGTTGCATATTCGCAGAAATGTTTGTCAAGAAGCCCATCCTGCAAGGAAGGACTGAGGTAAATATTTTTAGTGACTGAGGTAATTAATCTCTTGTTAATCTGATTTTTGTTACATTATTCTTCCTTTTATTACTTGTTAGAGAGTGTTTGTTTCCTTTATCATTTCTAAATTAAAATGAAAGAGTTGTACTAATACATGATTAATGATGAATGAAGAGCATCCAGCTCCTCAAAGATCTTTGTAGTTGTCTCCTCCGTAGTTGGTACTATTATGATTAATGTCATGGAAAACATTTCTGAAGAGCAAACAATGAGGAAAAGGTGAAATATTTGTAAAGAGTCATCATTATTAAGAATAACAAGTTTGAAGGAAGCTTATTTGTGATAACAAGGTATTTACTTCAAGAAGGTTGATCCCATATAGTTGGAATAAGACCAATGATGATTATAATTGGTGAAGAATATGTTTAACATATCAGGAGGCACTTTGTTATGCATTGCTAATAGGTCTAGTATTATCTTTAGTCGTCAGTCTTTCGTCACGTGTTGTGCAACTTTCTTTTAATTATGAATTAATTAGAATTTCTTAGGTGTTTTTGCAGTTGCTCAATTATTTTGGGTATCATTGTATGTGTTGTATTTATATGCCTTTAAGGCTCTTGGAATGGCAGGCAAGAAGCTGTCCCCTCCTATCCTCTTTAATTTCACTTAACCAGGGTTTAGTGATTTGGTAGCTCCCCTTTAGCTCCACTCCTCCGGCATCAGTGAGATCTCGCTATGATCAAAAATTCGAATAACAACAACTTATAACATTTACTTCAAATAGTTAAGATAAGGTTATTGATGGCATTGAACGTTAATTCTTTTTTATATTGATGTCATGGTACTTTTCTATTTGTCCTTAGGTTGAACAATTGCATAAAATCTTCAAGCTATGTGGTTCCCCATCTGATGAATACTGGAAGAAGTCCAAGCTGCCTCATGCAACAATTTTCAAACCACATCGCCCTTATGAGAGTCAGCTGCAAGAGACTTTCAAAAGTTTGTCACAATCTTCCTACAAGTTGTTGGAAGTACTTTTATCCGTAGAACCTCAAAAGCGTGGGACTGCGACATCTTCTTTAGTATCCGAAGTACATTTTTAAACATTTGTTTTGTGGATTTTTGTTCCTACTTACTTTCATTTTTTAGTAATATTTATTTTATTCTTGCACAGTATTTCAGAACAAAGCCAATCGCATGTGAACCATCAAATTTGCCAAAATGTCCGCCTACCAAAGAGATTGATGCAAAAAAACGCGAGGATGCACAGAGGTGAGACTAGCATTTACTTCATGTGGATCCATGAGTTCCATTAACCAAGGGTTTTTGAATGTGTGTCAATGGTTCTGATAATTTCATGGGTTTCTGGATTCTATTGCTGTTTTGATAACTTTGTATTATTAAATATTTAGCAATATATATTTAAGGTATTAGACAAAGAGGATTATCAATTTTTTGCTCAATGTTCCAACACAAATGAAATATGTTGGGTGACGATAATAGCACTGTTGCATAACTATGAGGATTGTTAGATGATATAGGGAAAAATTATGTAAAGGCCCATTTATAGGCCCATTTCTCTTTTCTCTTTTAGTCCCACATCCTTTGTATAGGATTCTTTCTCCTTCTCTTCTCCTATATATTTGTATTCTCTCTTGTATTTTACACTTGTAGAAGTATATACAAGGTTTGCCCATTGTTCTCTATATGGTATCAGAGGGAACCGGTCCGGCCTGTTTCTAACCGATAGGCTCTCTTCTTCCCTAACCGCTCGGTTTATCCTTTTTACCTGGCGGCTTGATCTTTCGGCTTACCGCTCGTTTTTTGTGGTTTCTCTCTTCTCTAACCGCCTCTTTTTCTCTCCCGCGGATCCACCTCCTCTCCTCTTATCCCCCCTCTTTTTATAGCCTTCCTCTCTCTGGCTCGTGGAACCCACTTCAGTTCGGTTAGTGTTCTTCTAACCGCCTTTGTGTTCTCTATCCGCCGCGGCCTTCCTTTTTTACCCGGTGCGGTCTGCTGCTAACCGCCTGGGTCTTGCTCTTGTTGCGGTCTTCTCCTTACCGCTGTGGTCTGCTACTAACCGCTCAGCCTTTGCTCTTGCTGCGGTCTACTGCTAACCGCTCGGTCTGCTGCTGTCTGCGACCTGTTTTAACTGCGCGGTTTGTTCTTACCGGTTTGGTGGCCGGTCTGACCGTCACGGTTTGCCGACTTCTTCTCTCTGCTTCGGCTTCTCTCCGTTGCTACTATCTTGCGACTTCTTCTAGTCGCTGCCTGCTTCTCTACGTGGCTTCTTCTACTCACTGCGGCCACTTCTCTCCGCGGCTTCTTCTCTCTGCGGCTTCGTCTCCTCACCGTTCTCAGCACTACTAGCCGCTGGTTCTGTCCGGCTAGCCGCGTGCTTCTAACCAGCCGGTTATTGTGCCTAGCCGCCCAGGAATATGGCTTCAAATTCCACCACTGTTGCTGATTCTACTCCTCTCTCAGGCCATCCTCGTCTTGCTCCTCTTGAGCTTCGGGATGAGCTGCACCTTACCACTATTTCTCTTCGCGGCAAACAAACCTTTGTGGAATGGGTACACTCCGTTCGGCGTGTGCTACAAACTAAAGGTCTCCTTCATCTCTCATCAAGACTCCTCCCACTGAACCCACTGATGAGTGGATCTGTGACGACGGACGGGTTCAATCTTGGCTTCTCAATTCTCTGGACACCGAGCCATATCGTATGACTATATACTATGAGACCGCTCACGCTATGTGGACTGATCTTCATTCTCTCTACTCTGGGAAGGATAGTCTTCAACACTTGTTTGACATTCTTACTGATCTTCAGTACCTTGACGCTGGAGTTACTGGAGACATTACCTCCTTTGTTGCGCGGGCTAAAACTCTTGTTGAGGCTTTGATCCAGCATCAGCCTCCCACCACGGACTTGGTAACTCAACGACAGCAGAAGGAGGCAGTGGGGATCGCTATGATGATGGCCCGTGTTCCCTCACATCTTCATAGTGTCCGCGCTTATGTTCTATCATTCGCTGTTACTCCATCCTTCTCGGATGTGTGCTCGATGCTTCTAAAAGTTACTCCACCTCCGGATGTTCCGTCTTCTTCTCCCGCTCTCCTTCAGTAGCCCGTGGCCACTCTCGCTCCATCTAATCGTGGTCCACCGGCTCGTGGTGGTCGCCAGTCTCGGGGACGTGGTCGAGATGATCAAACTCTCTTTAAGTGCTCTTACTGCGGCAGGGATGACCATCTGGAGGCCACCTGCTACCGCAAACATGGCCTGCCCCCTCATCTTACTGCAACGGTCGCTCCCACACCTCCCTCCACAACTACTGATGATATTGCTGCGTTACATGCTCAACTCCAACATCTTCAAGGAGTGGTTAGTCGCTCCTCTGGCTCCGTGGCCTCGATCTACAATGAAGGTATATCTTGCCTCTCACGCAGCTCTCACTGGATTGTGGACTTGGGTGCTACACATCATCTCTCTCCACAGCAGCCGCCTCAATATTTAGATACTACTTACCCCAAGAACATCACTGTGGCTAATGGTGACACGATCCCGGTTTTTGGCACTGCTCATCTGCCTCTTACTCCTTCCCCCTCCTTATCCTCGGTTTTTCATGTTCCGGGCTCTCCTTTTAATCTCCTTTTTTTAGCCGTCTTACACAAGATATTGATTGCTGCGTTATTTTCTCACGCTCTTCATTTGTTATGCAGGATCGACTAAACCCGGACTATACTTGGTAGAGGGCGACTGTCTAACCGGCTGTATCTTCTCGACGTTTCTCCCGCTGCTCTCCCCACTGTCTCCACCACTGATTGAAATCATCGTCTTGAGCATGCTACTCTTCCGATTCTCAAGAAAGCTCTTCCTACTGTTTCTCTTCAAAAGTTTTTTTGTGAATTTTGTATTTTCGGCAAGCAACACCGTGTATCTTTTCCTTCTTCATGTACTCGGAGCGATGCTCTTCCTATAAGATCCATAGTGTTTTTGGGTACCGATATTTTGTTATATTTATAGATGATTACTCGCCAGTTACCTGACTATATTTACTTCGTGACCGAACCGAACTCACAACTACATTCCGTACGTTTCTTACGGAAACCCGCACTCAGTTTTCTACCTATGTAAAAAAAACTTTGTACCGACAATGCTCGAGAGTACACTGGTCGCACTTTCTCCAATCTCTGCGCTGAGTTCGGTATTCTACATCAGACTTCGTGTGCTTATACCCCTAAACAGAATGACATAGGGAACAAAAAAATCGCCACCTCTCTTATGTGGCTAGATCTCTCTTGATCCAAATGCAGGTTCCTCATCTTTATTGGAACTTTGCAGTTTCTACAGCTTGTCACCTCATCAATCGCATGCCGTCATCCGTTCTCAACTTTGTGGCACCCATCACTCTCCTTTATCTATCCACGACGCTCTTCTCTCTCACACCTCGTGTCTTTGGGTGTACCTGTTATGTCCACCACCTTGGTCCTTTCACTGACAAGCTAGCCCCTCGGGCTACCAAGACAATGTTTGTTGGGTACTCTCGCACTCAGAAGGGGTATGTCTGCTTTGATCGTCCAGATGCCCTACAGCAGCTTCCCTCTACCGGTGTGATCTCGCGGCTTATTGATCCGACATCCTCCTCGACAGCACATTCCATGGACAATTATGTCTCTCTACATCGGCTCTCTCCGCCTCTTCTTACCTTTGCTCTCTCTCTTTCCTCTATTTCTGTACCTAACTCTGTGCAGGAAGCTCTCCAGCATCCGCGGTAGCGCGCCACCATGGATGAAGAGATGACGGCTCTGTGAGGTAATCACACTTGGGATCTTATGCCTCTTCCTCCTGGTCACAGTTGCGTTAGCTGCAAGTGGATCTTTACTATCAAAATGTCGCGGATGGGACAGTTGATTGCTTAAAGGCTCGGCTTGTGGCCCGGGGTTTTACCCAACAGTACGGCCTTGATTATCAGGAAACTTTCTCCCCAGTCACAAAATTGAATTCAGTTCGGGTCCTTCTATCCTTAGCTATTCATCGCCAGTGGCCCCTCCATCAGCTGGATGCCAAAAATGTTTTCTTGAATGACGATCATCTTGAAATAGTGTACATGCATCAACCGCACGAGTTTGAGACCACGAGGGAGTCTCGGGTATGTTTACTTCGCAAGTCTATTTATGGTCTCAAACAGTCTCCACGGGCGTGATTTGGAAAATTCAGTAAGACCGTTCGTGAGGTTGGCTTTAAACAAAGCTCGGCAGATTCCTCCCTCTTCACTCGTCACCAATCAACTGGGACTATAATACTTCTGGTTTATGTGGACGATATTCAAATCACTGGTGATGACTCAGCTGGGATACACCATGTGAAGCAACATTTAAACTCTATCTTTCAAATCAAAGATCTGAGAAATCTTCGTTATTTTCTTGGACTAGAAGTAGCATGACGACCTGATGACCTCATCTTATCCCAGCGTAAGTATTGCATTGACCTTCTGCAATATGTCGGCCTCTCGGGTTGCAAACCTGCGGAAATCCCGATGGAAGTCAACCACATGTTGTTTGCTCAGGGATCTGAGAATTATTCTCTAATTCCGAATTCGGAATACTATCGTCGTCTTGTGGGAAAACTGATATACCTAACAGTTACAAGACCTGACATATCATTTGCGGTTGGTGTGGTCAGCCGGTTTATGCATTCTCCACGGGTCTCTCACCTCCAGGCAGTAGAACGCATCCTCAGGTATCTGAAGACTTCCCCTGGGCAAGGACTTGTGTATAAGTCATCTTCCTCCCTTTCTCTTATTGCATACTCGGATGCAGATTATGCGGGCTCGTTGGATGATTGACGTTCCACTACTGAGTTCTGTACATACTTTGGAGGAAATATTATCACATGGCAGAATAAGAAGCAGACGGTGGTTGCTCGCTCGTCTGCTGAGGCTGAGTGCCGCGCGATGGCGGCTGTTACATCCGAAATAACATGGCTTCAAAATCTTCTAATGGACTTGGGAGTTAAATTGTCTTCACCTTCAACGTTGTTCTGTGACAGTCAAGCTGCAATACACATTGTAAAGAATCCTGTGTTTCATGAGAGGACTAAACATATTGAGGTTGATTGTCACTTCGTTCCAATCAAATGAGCTAAAGCTTGAACATGTTCCTGCCTCTGGGCAAGTTGCTGATGTCCTTACCAAGGCATTGCCTCACAAGTTGTATTACCAGTTCTTATCCAAGCTTGGTGCCTACGACTTGTACGCTCCAGCTTGTGGGGGAGTGTTAGATGATATAGGGAAAATGATGTAAAGGCCCATTTATAGGCCCATTTCTCTTTTCTCCTTTAGTCCCACATCCTTTTTATAGGATTCTTTCTCCTTTTCTTCTCCTATATATTTGTATTTTCTCTTGTATTTTACACTTGAAGAAGTATATACAAGGTTTGCCATTGTTCTCTACAAGGACTATTAAAAAGTTTCAGTTATATTTCTTGCAAAATTTTTGATTTTAGAGTGCAGATTCTTGTTCGCAGCTGTGAGTTTTACTTGCATTTTACTGAATCTTTGGGTTGGTACTCCATTTTTGCTCGTCCTTTTTTGAGCTCCGGAAAGGCTAAACTCTCACCGGAGCTAAAAAACAAAAATATTTAGATCCAAAGCATAAACCAATGATTTTAACTAATATCACTGTAAGTAAACACTTTACTGGCAAGCAGTATTGATTTTCTGTCAGGATTCTTTGATCCCAATTCAATCATTAGGTCATATTTAGATCTAATCATATTCTATAGAGTTATTCCAACCTCAAACCTTGCAGATATGTTATCATGTTCATGAGCAATCTCTCTTCTGAATCCTGTTTTTTGCCCAAATTATGTCACCAGTTTGATAATTTTATGTTATCACTTCCAGAAAAAAAATTCCAAAGGCTAACAGTCATGCACATGTTTCAAGAGCAAGGAGACCTTTGAGGGTTCACCGAGAAATACATGAACCAATTGGCATGAGTAGATTATCAAACCAACAACAGGTATGAAATATTTGAACATTGAGGCTTAAACCAAACTCTGACACACCAAAGTCACATACTGAACGAAACACCTCAGTTTAATGATGTTAACCGGCAGGCAGAACCGCGGGCAAAGAATCATGGCGACTCTAGACTCCTTGTTGATCTGCAACCAATGGCAGCACTTAATCCCCCTGATCGAGCACGGCATGCGAAGCATAGCTCGCGAGAAGACATTCCTATCCCGGGGCCCTTGCATGTTAATCCTTCTAGCGGCTTTGCTTGGGCTAAGAAACAGCAGGAAGATGGCCCATTTGTTAAATCTCTTTCTAAATCTCGCTCTAGAGGCAACAATTATGGTTTGCCGGAGCCCTTGTACACTGTTAGAGCAAAAATTACTTCTGATTTTGACAATCAAATAGAAGAAGAGGGCTATAGTCATCCCAAGCGCAATGAACGTTATAAGATGGTGAAGAAAGCCATGATGAAGAATTGGGCAAAACTGGAACATCCAGATACATTTGATTCTTCTTCTACATTCCGTTCTCAGGATTTTTCGAAAGGGAATGCAGTGAAATCAAAGCAGAGTATCATGGTGCGTAGGAAGCTTTTTTTTGTTCATGGTTTATTTCTGTATGGTTTCTACTGTGACTTTATAAGCTGATAATTTTTTGTTTTCTTTTTGTTTGTTGAAATTGTAGGGTTACCAAGATGGAGGGGATAGAGTGGAATTTTCAGGGCCATTGTTGTATAAATCACAAAAAGTTGACGAATTGTTGCAAAAACATGAACGCCAAATCCGACAAGCAGCTCGACGATCATGGTTCCAACGAGGTAACATAAATTACAACCAAGGTTAAGATGTTGATTTTTGTTTGTGAAAGTAATTTTTTCCCTTTTGGGGTTATTAGGAAGGTCTCCTTAGATTTCAAAATCCATATTTGTTTCTAACTCAACAGTGGAATCTCATAAAGGAAAATTACTCACTTGATGCCAAGGCTCCATTTGGCGGGTGCGTTTTTGCTCTTGTGAGTTTAGACAAAAAGACCACCATCATATAATGTATGTTTGGCATGTCAACAGTTGTGACCGCTACTAAGAAAAGAAAATTGTTTTGAACATAAAAGTGAATGAAATTCTTTAGGTGAGGTCGGGTGTTCACGAACGATGATTCATAATCGCTACCGTCGTGCCAAAAGGAGCCTAAGGGTCTGCTTTACATTGATTCACATTTCACACTTCATGTCACTTAGGCCTCCAACATAGGTGGAAGTTTTGGAAATGAGCTTTTAGCAAGTATTGTATATTACAAGCTATGAAAATGCCCTTATTCTCTGGAAGATATATATGCATCCTCATTCAAAGCTATGCAAAACCTGGCATTATCAATAAATAAGACAATATCAGGAAAAAAATGAACGCTGATGCACAACCTCATGAAAACCTTTGAAGGAGCCATGTGATAACTCTACATTTTAATTAAAAAATTCCACCATAAAAAACTTGGTTGAAATTACCACATGTTATAGAAGGGCCCGGTGTATGGAGGGTCTGTTCATGGCGATCAAAGGACATATGCAAAGCCTTAGCGTTGAATTTTAATTATCTAGTATTTTTGTCTCTCATTTTATTCAAGTTGTAATAGTCTAAATAGGACCTCATGTATATGGTTTAATATGCTTGGTAATAACTAATAAGAGCTTTACTAGATTGAATTGTTCTAGTGACGCAAGACGAATTTATAGGCAGCGGGTAAGGGATGCCCTAACCCTTACATGCTATGTAAAGCTGACGGATTAATCAAAATCAGTAATAAATAATTAAATCACAAGAGATAATTTAAGCAAGGTAAAATAATTTATTAGGGCAAAGCAAGCTTAGGCTTTCTTCCGCGTAGAGGGCCAAAACGAGAGCGCGCGACGAATAAACCCTGAAAGTTACAATAGTTATCTAAAGCCAACAATTACAACATGAGATATCCAAACAATCATACTATCCAACTGATAATAATAATGCTGAAAAAAATAGTCCAGTACAACAAAGACTCACCAAGTAGTGGGCTGATCAAGACAATGAGGATTCGGAGCCGGAGATGCGCGGACGATGATCTGAGGTGGAACCGAGGCATGAAGAACGACGTAAGTGACTGTCCTCGGTGGTGGAAGGTGGAAACGGACCAAAAAAGAGTAGATCTGGCGACGTATGTGTAGGTCCGGACGTAGGAGGGATGATGCCGCTGTTTTGAAGCGGATTCGGGCTGCAAATGTGGTGGGGGAAGCTTGGCGGGCTGGATCTGGATTGAGGTCCAGATCTGGACATATCTGAAGTAGGGGGAAGGGGTGGCTCCACGGGAATTGAAAGGAGGCGACTGGTGGCTTGCAGCAAGGAGGTGTTGTATTAGAGAGGGGCGGCTGAATCAGGGGAAGGAGGGGTTGGCGGTGGCTTGGGGGAAGGGAAAAGGTGGCGGTGATGGCTCCAGAAGCGGGCGGGGGGTGGCAGAGAGGAGAAGCATATGGGGGTGGAGGCGGCCTGCAGGGAGGGCTGAGGAGGCCGGCAGCTGGGTGGGAGATTTCACTGTTTCGGAAACTTTAGGATGCAATAGTAGATTTCTTCACATTGTAACTTAGATTAAAAAATTAATAAAAACAAGAACTCTAGAGTGAGTCTTCCTGGGAAGAAGATTGCAACTGTGTAGGGAACGTGTTTGGGCTTCTGGTGGAGGGTTTTGGGAGAGGAAAAATGAAAGTTAAGGAATACCTTGGGGAGGAAGAAAATCACCTAGGAGTCGTCACCTAAAATTCCACGGAATCGGCACCGTGGCGGGATCGCGGAAATCCGAGAATTCAAGTCTCCAAATTAGGGCATCCCACCATCGACGTTTATGATTGGCTGGAGGTGGGGCTACTCAAATACAACACAAATTCGGACGCATCTGCGGAGTCGGATCATAGATCCGGGCCCGTCATATATGGTAAGTCGCCAAATCAACCCTGAACAGGCCCAGAACTCGTCCTCCGTTGCGGCTCCACGTCTCTGTTCCTCATCATTCTCCCCGACTTGAAAGAATTCATCTCCTGATCAATAGAGATCGGAATTCTTTCGATGTAAGTCATGTAAGACTCAAAGAGGCCCACCAGAGGTCATCCAAGTGTCGCCAATGGAAGAGTGTCCTTGCCAATCAACTCCCCTCGACTGAAAAGCTATCATCTCCAGTGAATGGAGACGACCGTACTGAAGTCGAAGTTCAAGGGTGAATCGATCAAGCTCTGTTGCAAGTACCCAAGTGTCATCAACTTATGTAGTAGGAATGTACTGGTGGAGTTTGGTCACTGTGATGCTCTCAACACTCAACTCACGAGTGGTGGATCCCGGTGCGATCGGCGGTGCCGTAGGTAGAACCAAAGAAGACGAGTCCCTATGTGGGTGGGTGTCAGAAGTGGGTGAGTAGTGGTGACCATCAGACGCGGGTGGACTTATAAGGGTGGTAAGGCAATGAGAGTGGAGGTGTGGGCGGCTGGGGGTCCCCACTGTTTGGGTTCACATACTCGCGAGACTCTTAGTATGACGTTCGATCTCCAACATTAAATATCAGATGAATGCCCATACTTGCAGGGATGTCAAGATCATAGGTATTTTCTTCGATCTGTCTCATGATTTTATAGGGATCCATTCGTCTAACGCTTAAACTTTTAGCAGGCCTCGCACGAAGCCTCACAATGTCGATTCTCACCATCACTTGCTCGCCTTAATGACATACTTACCCTTTGCAAAAGAACATCCACATGCGATTTATAGAATTTATTACCAATATTTATTTTTCGTCGGATCGGCTCATGTAACACATGCAAATGAAGAACATGTAAATCAACGGACTCATGCAGATAATGCAAATGAAGAACCAATGACTCAACAGACTCATGCAGACAATGTAAATGATGCGAATAAAACACGACAGACACGATACGCTCGCTAGGAGAGAATCTAGTAATGACCAAATTGTCTCCAAAGTGTAGAAAAACTCATCCCGTGCGTGTCGAGTGTTCAAGGTGACTGTGCGAGACATTTACACTCAATTACGAGCTCGTAAAAAGCCAAATGTCTCTCGGGGAACATAACACATCAGGGGGCTTACCAGGAGGGACGTATGAAAAGTCATCGTGAATGCGACGACCACCTGAGTGAAAATCATGTACATCGACTAGAAGATGTGGCTCTATAGTGTGGTGAATGTCCCCGAAAATAAAGAACTCGCCCGGTGGGTCAGCAGGAGGTGCGTCCAAAACTCATCGAGAGTGTTATGTCACCAGATAAGATCCCAAAATGTCAGGGGTATGCTCATGTTTACTCGAGGAAGGCCCTAAATACTTGACGCTCCACATAATATCCATCCTCTGTGGCAAGGACGGAGACGATAATGGAAGAGGCGTCAATAAATCGATACTCCTACATGAGTGGCTCACCCGAGTCTCATCCTCACCAGGATGTGGCGGCTCATCAGGTGGCTCAATAGGGGGATCATCATAGAACTCGTCACTAGGGTCAAGTTCCTCCAGAGGAGTACCATCATAAGGGGTAGTGTCCCGTGAATGGGTGACATAGCCACTACGAGCTCAACCCCAGGCTTTGCGCTCTCGGTCGTGATGTGACTCAGAGCAATGACAAAGGGATAGAGACATAGACCTACTCTGAAGAAATGGTCTGTCGGCGCGGTGTCAAGAAATGAGTCTAGGGTAGGGGTGTTAACTAACCCAGAACATGACAAAAGTGGGGGTGCAGGTGAGAGACACAACACTATAGACTCAATAGGTTGCTCAGACTCACTCTCAGTCGGGGTCACTAGAGGAGAGTCTGAAACAAAAGATAGATCACTAAATGAGCTAAGCACCTCACTGGGGTGAGAGCAATACGTATCAAGTATCACTTCTGTCGTGGCTGACAGGACAATGATAGGCATCGTGGTGACCTCGGTATGGGAGGGATTCGTACCACAAATGTTAAGGTGTGAATCCAATTGACCTGCTCCGATGAATCTCAAGGTCTGTGCATAATGAAGGGCGAGGTGATATGTATGCTCAAGGGACTTTGAGCTATGATAAATCAACTCTGTATGTATGTCAAATCGAAGTTCAGACCGAAATCGGGAAATGATCATAGTTGGGTCCTCTCGGATATCGCTCCTCACAACTAACTCATCAAAACAATCCTTGCACTCAGTGACAGACATGAATCCTTACTGTAAGGAAAATAATTGCCCGAGCAAGCGACTCTGATACGACGAATACAGATACCTCTGACACAATATACGCTTCATGTCCACCCAACTAGTGATGTGATGAAGACGATCTCGCTCGCGGGTCTTCTCAACGCTAGACCAATATACTCTCGCTTGATCTAAAAGCCTAAAGTTTCGCAAACTTGATGCGACGCTCACCGAATAACTTAAAATGATTGAGATAATGCTTTATATCCACGAACTAATAACTGAAAGACTCTGGACCCGATGATCCGTAAATTGAAGGGGTAATTGTATGAAACTGACTTTCGAGATCTCTCTCAAAACGACGATCCTCATGATAATCATCCCCAAGGTAATCGAGTTGTGTCGAAGGATCAACACGATCCGCTCGCGTGCAAGGATACAAACGACGACAATCATCATACTGATCGTCTCTAACATAGCGGGGTCGTGTCGGTGGGTCAACACGATCTCTGAAAGTGATGTGCCGCGATCGAGAATAATCGTCGTAGTAACGTGAGGATCTCCCTGACGGGGCTCTATAAGAGCGGGTGTAAGTGGACTCGAAACCTCCAAATTGAAGAGGAAAATAATGATGAAATATAGACATGTTAAAAACTATAGACTCTAAAATTGCGTATCAAGAGAGTGCTCGCAACCTCGCTTTGATACCAATTGACGCGGGACGAATCTATAGGCATCGGGTAAGCGGTGCCCTAATCTTTTCATGTTATACAAAGCCCGACGGATTAATCAAAATCAGTAATAAATAATTAAGTCACAAGAGATAATTTAAGCAAGGAAAAGTAATTTATTAGGGCAAAGTAAACTTAGGCTTTCCTCCGCGTGAAGGGCCAAAGCGAGAGCGCGCGGCGAATAGACCTTGCAAGTCACAATAATGATCTAAAGCCAACAACTACAACACGAGATATCCAAACAAGCCTACGATCCAACTGATAATAATGCTGAATAAAATAGTTCAGTACAACACGAGATGCGTGGACGACGATCCGAGGTGGAACCAGAGGTTGAAAAACAACGTAGGTGACTGTCCCCGGTGGTGGAAGGTGGAAATGGACCGAAAAAGAGTAGATTCAGCTACGTATGGGTGGGTCCGTGCGTACGAGGGATGGAGCCGCCGTTTTGAAGCAGAACCGAGCTGCAAATGTGGTGGGGGAAGATTGGTGAGCTGGATATAGATTGAGGTCCAGATCTGAAGTAGGGGGGATGGGGTGGCTCCACGGAAATTGAAAGGAGACGGTTGGTGGCTTGCGGATTAGAGGGGGTGGCTGAATCAAGGGAAGGAGGGGTTGGCGGTGACTTGGGGGAAGGGAAAAGGTGGCGGTGGTGGCTCCAGAAGCAGGAGGGGCCGTGGCAGAGAGGGGAAGCATATGGGGGTGGCGGCGGCCTGCATGGAGGGCTGAGGAGGCCGACGGCTGGGTGGGAGGTTTCATTATTTTGGAAATTTTTGGATGCAATAGTGCATTTCATCAAACAATAGTATAGATTAAAAAATGATAAAAATAAGAACTCTGTAGTGAGTTTTCTGGGAAGAAGATTGCAACTGTGTAGGGAATGGATTTATGATTCTGGTGGAGGGTTTTGGGAGAGGGGAAACGAAGGTTAGGGATAGAAAATACCTTGGGAAGGAAGAAAACAACCTAGGAGTCGTCACCTAGGGTTCTACAGAGTCGGCACCGTGGCGGGATCGCGGGAATCCGGGAATACAAGTCTCCAAATTCTGCAATACCTAAAATCAATCCACTACCTATCTATTTATAATAACAGAAAATTTGGGCAACCATCGACGGTTATGATTGGTCAGAGGTAGGGCTACTCAAATACAACAAATATAAACAAAAAAACACTAAAGTAATATATGATTTTAACTCACAACACAAATCCGGACACATCTGTGGAGCCAGATCATCGATTTGGGCACGCCATATATGATAAGTCGCCAAATCAGCCCCGAACGGACCCAAAACTCGTCCTCCGCTGCGGCTCCACGTGTCTGCTCCGCATCATCTAGTCTCATAGTGGATTCCTCTTTCTATTTACCGTAGCCTTCGCACACCCTTCCTCCCTCATATATTCCCGAGCTCTCACACTTAGGGGTGCAATTCGGATCGGTTCAGTTTGGTTCCACCCAAAACCAAGAACTGACCCATATAGGTTCAGTTATAAACTTTTGGAACCGGAACCGACCCACAGTCCTAATGTATAGAACCAGATCCGAACCGTCTGCTTTGGTTCAATTCTTGTTCGGTTCTCGGTTCTACCTATGTCTAAAAATATTTTAAAAAGGACTCTTTCAACTAATGATTCTTTGTATTATAAAGTTCAATATCTCAAAATAGTTGAATCATAACTCTATATAATATTGAAGTCATACAACTACACAATTACAATAAATTTTTTTGTAGTGATACGACTATATTCTAAATTATTTTCGCGTATTTAGTCATACGACTATAACCGTTGTCTCAAATTTTTTTGAGCATTGATATTCGGTTCTCGAGTCGATCTTGGGTACCCGACCCTTGGAATCCGGAACCTAACCGAATTGTCGGTTCTGATATTATGGGAACCAGACTCGAAACGAACCGATTTGGAACCTACCCAAACCATTCGGTTCGGTTCCGGCCCGGTTCTCGGTTCTTCTGTTATTTTTGCACACCCCTGCTCACACTAGCGAACCTAACGACATACAATAATGATAAGAGTACATTAGTACATATCCGTCTATAAGAACAATGGCATCTTTCACAAAACTCTTCTACTTTGTTTTCCCCTCACAAAGTACATAAACCATTTATTCATTGGAGATGATGAGCTGCAAAGTGCAAGATGTGTTGTACTTGGTGTTAGAATTCAAACATACAACTTAATACCAATTGGTTAGAGACAGAGAGCTTCAAGATCTATATTAAATGCGCAAAGCTATGCGGTAGCAAACATGAAAATAATGGATTACACGTTACAACGGATACACCCTCGCGAGGTATACTCGCGCCAATCACTTTGGGGGTTGGTTTGATACGAAGACGAATCCCCGAGGAATCCGCATGTCAGCCTATCTCATATGCAACCTTACTGTCCGTTCGTTTGGATGGAATTGGGGGGTGGGAATTGGAATTAGCCGAATTACAATTCTCACAGGAATTGAAATTGAGTGAATTCCAATCCCTATGGTAAGTATGGTTCGACAAATCTTGAATTTGTTAGGTCAGAATTGGAATGGCCAATTCTTCACTCTTCCAATACCTACTTGCAGGCTGAAATTCGAGCAGTTCCAATGTTAGAATGGAAGACGAACATGGAAGACGAACGTTGAAAATCCAATTTAAAAATGTCGAAGTAAATATGAAAGATTTGACACAACAATTAAAGAGTGTTTTTTTTGAAAGATTAATGCTAGAATTTCATGCTTAATAGAACAAAACAATACAGGTATCATCATCCCAGCTCTTCTATATAACATTGAAACAAATATTAAACAGAAGAAATGAACTGAGAGTGTTAAACAATACCGACAGTACAACCCATTTGTGATCAAGAGCATGACATCTCCCTCTTCTTCTCCTCCTTCACCTTTACATACCTTAGCTCGACCTTGTATTCCGAAAATCATTGAATGGAAGAATCAGATTTCATATCTAGAGGGAGGAGGACCGACGATCTTCCAATTAAAGGCGAGAGCAAACAAAAATATCCGGTGGTGGCATGATCGTCATCCAGCTTGGCCCATTGAGATCGCCTTTCGGCCTCTTAGGGTTTAGCGGTGGTCGTCTTCCAGTTTGAGGTGAGAGCAAATGAAAATCCAGAAAAAGCTGCGAAGGCGGCACAACACGAGAGGGAGGAGGAAGCCAGCGGTGCGATGCGAGAGCAAACATGAGCCAGAAAGCTGGGACGGCGGATGCAACACAAGAGGGAGGACGGGGAAGCCTGCATCCCGACTTTTCTTCCCTCTCGCAAAAAGGAAGTGAATCGCCAAGTCTGACCTCCCGAGGTCGGACTTGGGGAAGGAAGGATTTAGGCTAAAACAAATTCCCATGGAATTCGGTCAAAATTCATTTCCTACCATTTATTTTGCCAACCGAACGGCGGGGTTGGAATTGGGGAGCCAATTCCAATTCCCACCCTCCAATTTCATCCAAACGAACAGAACCTTAGGGAATCTTGATAATTATGTGTATGCCACCCCTGCCTATATAAAGGAGTGGTAGTTATTCTTTTAGGGTATCTTGGATCATTATGTATTTTAGTTCTCTTGGAGAATAGGCTCTTAGAGGAATCTTGCACTCAAAAGATTTTCTCGAGCATGTCTTGATTGTGAATTGGTCTGATTTTTCAAACCCACATGATTCACATTTCTCACATACCGGCCGCCAATGAAGACTTTTCTTCTAGCCATCCATGTGCTTTGCATGGGTGCATGCATGCGAAGCTTATAGGAAAGAGGCCACAACATGTGTTTCATGCCTCATTGTTATTGAATTTTGGCTCTATAAAACGAGAGAGAAACAAAGCTTTGCGCACACACCGAAAGCCAAACCAAAGAGGTAAATCCTTGAATAGAAGAGCGGTCCAATAAATACTTTTCCTCTAGCCATTCATGTGCTTTGAATGAGTGTATGTATGTGAAGCTTTTAGGAAAGAAGCCACAACATGTGTTTCATGCTCCATGATTATTGAATTTTGGATGTATAAAAACATAGAGAAACAAAGCTATGAGGACATACCAAAAGCTCAACCAAAGACAGGTAAAGCCTTGAAGAGGGGAGCGGTAGTGCACGATCGAAGGCGACAATGTGCGTCGACATCCGATTGCGTGTTGCATCGACAACAAAGAGCGAAAACGTGCGGGTAACATCAATGCGTCAGATTTGCGGGCTGCGACAATGTGTGCGGTGTTCGATGGTTGCATGCTCGTAAGCGGTGGTGGTTGTGCACAAGTGGCGACGTTAGAGGGCTGCGCGTTCGCGGCAAGGTTAAGTCCGGACTTGGATCTCTTCTCGGTGGTGGTGGTTGTGATTGGTCATCTAACGACGACGAAAGTTCGGTTTGGCACGAATCTTGTGCGTCCATTTTACGGATTGCAGTTAAGTTCATATTACTCCTGTGGATTTTCGTAGTCCAAGTTCTTCTACAGTATATTTTCAGATTTATATCTCTTAATTTGAGTACTTTAATTTTATTGCGCTAACAGAATTGTGCAAAATACTTATTTTCTTGTGACTGTATTTAGGTGTTCTTGGGGATTGAACCTCCACGGTCGAAAATCCCAACAAGTGGTATCAGATGTAGGTTTTGTATGCGACTGATTGGACATTGAAGTAAAAATTTGTCTGCAGTGGTATACGACTAGGTGTTCTTCCCATCCTTTCAAATCTAATCTTGAATTAATTAGGCTTGCTAGTCATACCGGAGGGCAACTATGACAGGGAAGAATGTCACTTTGGCTCGGTACTTGGTGGAGAAGTTCGATGGTAGCGTAAATCTTATTTTGCGGCAAATTCGCGTCAAAGATATGCTAGTTGAGCAGTGGTTGATGCGGGTTTTGTGGGGATGAAAAAAATTGACCGCTGAACTGAAGGGCAAGGAGTGGATTGACTTGGATGAGCTTGTCACTAGCGTCATCAAGATGTGTGTTTACGAAAAGGTACTCTTTAACATTGACGTCAAGAAGTCTGCAATCAAGATTTGAGAGAAGCTTGAGAGATTGTATCTGACCAAGTCGTTGACCACAAAGTTGTTAAAACAACGATTGTTTTAGCTGACGATGCAGGAGGGTGACAACTGCAACAACACTTTAATGTGTTCAACGAACATCTAAACTAATTGCATGTTGGTGCGTAGGTGGTGGAAAAAGATATGGCTCTATTACTTCTTACCTCGCTCTCGCCATCCTTTAAACACATGGTGATCACGCTCCTGTATGGGAAGGATACAGTAAGCCTAAAGGAGGTCACATCGGCATTACTGTCCAGTCAGATGTTGAAGGACCCCACTCTTGAGGTGAGCATATTTTGGCGGTAGATGTGCGAGGGAGAGCATTAGTCAGGGATCGAGGGGTGCACGAGCTTAGTCCGTGTAGAAGCAGGGAGTTATTTGTTACTACTGTAGACAAAACTACTACATCAGGAGAAATTGCCCGCAGCGTGAGCAGAGTTCTGGAGACGTTTAGGATGCGGGTGTGGTGATGCTAGATTTGAGAGTGGAGAGTGATGGTCTTTATACCATCAGTGGGAGTCATGATGACTCTGATAGCAAATGAATATTAGATTCTGGTGCATTACAACACATATGCTCAGATGCGTCAATGTTCAGTTCTCTGAAGGTGACGACTGGGTAGGTCTATTTAGGCGACGACTCAGGTTGTGAGGTTGCTGAGGTGGACATATAGATGCATGATAGGGTGGTGCGCAGGCTTGAGAAGGTACATCTTGTGTCCAAGCCGCGCAAGAATCTGATATTGTTGGACAGTTTGGACTCAGGTGGCTGCAGTTTTGTGGCGAGAAAAGAAGTTCTGACAATGACACGTTGGTGTATTGTGCTTATGAAGGCTGTGCAGTTCAGTAGTTTGTACCGACTGATGGGGACCACAGTGCAAGGTGGTACACCCATGATTTCTGTGGGCGACATGGTGGATGGTCGAGGTGGTGAAGTGGATTGCCCTTCTGCGGCTCGGGAACGACAAGTTAGTTTTTTCAATCCTGGTGTGTTGACATCCCACATGTAAACCTGAGCAGAGATGAAGTTCGACTTGTGATAAATCGGATGGCGCCTCAGGCATGAGGTGGTGCTTCATGCATATTGGTGCTTCGTGCAGATTGATGCTTCGTGCATATTAGTGCTTCGTGTTATTGATGTTTTGTGCAGATGACTATGGTGGTGATTGTTGAGTTGGTTTGATTTTTCAAACCCACACATTTCACATTTCACGTCTACCGGGCCGCCAATGAAGGCTTTTCCTCTAGCCGTCCATGTGCTTTGACTGGGTGCATGCATGAGAAGCTTCTAGGAAAGAGGCAACATCTTGTGTTTCATGCCCCATTGTTATTGACTTTTGACTCTATAAAAGGAGAGAACAACAAAACTATGAGGACACACCAAAAGCCAAATCAAAGAGAAGTAAGACTTTGAAGAGGAGAGCGGTAGTGCACGATCGAAGGCGACGGTGTGCGTCGTCATCCGATTACAGACTGCATCGACAACGAAGAGCGAAAGCATGTGGTAGCGACAGAGTGTCAGATTCGCGGGCTGCATCAAAGTGTGCGTTTCTTGATGGTTGCATGCTCGTAGGTGGTGGTAGTCGTGTCCAAAAATCCCGACCGGGCCGGGCCCAGCTTGAGCCAAGCCGGGCCGGGCTCGTGCTGCCTCTCAAAGAGGGGCCCGATAAGGCACTTCAGGCTGGGCTCGGACCGGCCTGATTTTCCAACAGGCGGGATTAAAATCCCGCCTAGCCTAGTGCCGGGACCAGGCTAGGCCCTGTGCCCGGACTTTACCCGGCCCGAGAAACCAGCTAATATGGGGGCCCGGTAAGGCCCCCAAGCTCGGTGTTGGCCCAGGCCGGGCCTAGCCGGGCATTTTTCGGGATGGGCCCGGGCTAGCTTTCCGGGCCCGGGCTTTTTGAACACAACTAGGCGGTGGTGGTTGTGCACAAGTGGTGACATTGGCGGGCTGCGCGTTCGCGGCAAGGTCAAGTCCTAACTTGGATCTCTTCTTGGCGGTGGTGGCGGTGGTGGCGGTGGTTGGTTGTCTGACGACGACAAAAGTTCGTTCTGGTATGAATCTTATGCGTCTGTTTTACAGATTGCAGTTAAGTTCATATTACTCCTGTAGATTTTCGTAATCTGAGTTCTTCTGCAGTATATTTTTGGATTTGTTTCTATTAATTTGAGTATGTTGAAGCCAGGAGAAATTCCCAACCTCAGAAATCGGATCAAGCCAGCCTAAAGTTACTGATTATACGGTCCGACGTCATAGATCAAGTGGCTAGCACGAGAGAGATGAAACTATCTATAAACACACCCCAAGTGCTCCAGCAGGGACCTCAACCTCGTCCAAAAGTGCCATTTCTAGTACCTATGAGAGACTATTTATAGAGAAATCCTCGGGGGTGGGGGTGGGGTTGGCGACTATCCAGCTTCTGCCAGCGAGTTCCAAGGGATATTCGCCCATACTCGCGAGTTACTCGCCCATACTCGCCTCTGCTCGCCTAATGGTCTGCGAATAGCCGTCTGCTTGGGTACTTCTGGTCTCAACGAATTACGGGTTATACATAATCCCCGCTTTTTTCGAGCTCGGCACGAGCTTGGAAAAACAATGTTGAACCCTTAGTTCGGAGAGATGGCGCTAGACGATGCGCCGCACGAGGTCCTTCCTAGGAATGAAGCTCAACTGGATGTAGAGAAAATGTTGATACCTCACAGGAACCGAGCTCAACTGGAGGTGGAGAGTATAGTCGACACTTAGCAGAGCCGAGCTCAACTGGAGGTGGAGAGTATAGTTGACACCTAGCTGGAGTCGAGCTCAACTGGTGGTGGAAAAAGAAGTCGACACATCGCATGAGCCGAGCTCAACTGGAGGTGGAGAAAGAAGTCGACAAATCGCAGGAGCCGAGCTCAGCTGGAGGTGGAGAAAAGGCCGACACCTCACAGCAGCCGAGCTCAATTGGAGGCGGAAAAGAGGTCGACACCTCACAAGAGGAAGCTCAACTGGAGGTGGAGAAGAGGTCGACACCTCGCAGGAGCTAAGCTCAACTGGAGGTGGAAAAGAGGTCGACACCTAGCATGAGCCAAACTCAACTGGAGGTGGAAAAGAGGTCGACAACTCGCAGGAGTCGAGCTCAACTGGAGGTGGAGAGAAGAGGTCGACACCTAATCAGGAGGAAACTCAACTGAAGGTGGAGGCAACATCTTACAGGAGCCGAACTCAACTGGAGATGAGTCGACAGCTCTCAGGAGCCACGCTCAACTGGAGGTGGAGAATAGGTCGACACCTCGTAGGAGCCGCGCTTAACTAGAGGTGGAGAAGAGGTCGATACCTCGCAGGAGCCGAGCTCAACTGAAGGCGGAAAAGAGGTCGACACCTCGCAAGAGCCGAGCTCAACTGGAGGTGGAGAAGAGGTCGACACCTCGCAGGAGCCGAGCTCAATTGAAGGCAAAAAAGTGGTCGACAGCTCGCAGGAGCCGCGCTCAACTGGAGGTGGAGGCAACATCTTACAGGTGCCGAGCTCAACTGGAGATGGGTCGACAGCTCTCAGGAGCCGCACTCAACTGGAGGTGGAGGCTACATCTTACAGGAGCCGAGCTCAACTGAAGATGGGTCGACAGCTCTCAGGAGCCGCGCTCAACTGGAGGTGGCGACAACATCTTACAGGTGCCGAGCTCAACTGGAGATGGGTCGACAACTCTCAGGAGCCACGCTCAACTGTAGGTGGAGACAACATCTTATAGGAGCCGAGCTCAACTGGAGATGGGTCGACAACTCTCAGGAGCCGCGCTCAACTGTAGGTGGCGACAACATCTTACAGGAGCCGAGCTCGACTGGAGATGGGTCGACAGCTCTCAGGAGCCGCACTCAACTGGAGGTGGCGACAACATCTTACAGGAGCCGAGCTCAACTGGAGATGGGTCGACAGCTCTCAGGAGCCGCGCTCAACTGGAGGTGGAGGCAACATCTTACAGGAGCCGAGCTCAACTGGAGATGGGTCGACAGCTCTCAGGAGCCGCACTCAACTGGAGGTGAAGACAACATCTTACAGGAGCCGAGCTCAACTGGAGATGGTCGACAGCTCTCAGGAGCCGCGCTCAACTGGAGGTGGAGACAACATCTTACAGGTGCCGAGCTCAACTGGAGATGAGTCGACAACTCTCAGGAGCCACGCTCAACTGTAGGTGGAGACAACATCTTATAGGAGCCGAGCTCAACTGGAGATGGGTCGACAACTCTCAGGAGCCACGCTCAACTGTAGGTGGCGACAACATCTTACAGGAGCCGAGCTCAACTGGAGATGGGTCGACAGCTCTCAGGAGCCGCACTCAACTGGAGGTGGCGACAACATCTTACAGGAGCCGAGCTCAACTGGAGATGGGTCGACAGCTCTCAGGAGCCGCGCTCAACTGGAGGTGGAGACAACATCTTACAGGAGCCGAGCTCAACTGGAGATGGGTCGACAGCTCTCAGGAGCCGCACTCAACTGGAGGTGGCGACAACATCTTACAGGAGCCGAACTCAACTAGAGATGGGTCGACAGCTCTCAGGAGCCGCGCTCAACTGGAGGTGGCGACAACATCTTACAGGAGCCGAGCTCAACTGGAGATGGGTCGACAACTTTCAGGAGCCGCGCTCAACTGGAGGTGAAGGCAACATCTTACAGGAGCCGAGCTCAACTGGAGATGGGTCGACAGCTCTCAGGAGCCGCGCTCAACTGGAGGTGGAGGCAACATCTTACCGGAGCCGAGCTCAACTAGAGATGGGTCGAGAGCTCTCAGGAGCCGCGCTCAACTGAAGGTGGAGGCAACATCTTACAGGAGCCGAGCTCAACTGGAGATGGGTCGACAACTCTCAGGAGCCGCGCTCAACTGGAGGTGGAGGAAACATCTTACAAGAGCCGATCTCAACTGGAGATGGGTCGACAGTTCTCAGGAGTCGCGCTCAACTGGAGGTGGAGAATAGTTCGACACCTCGCAGGAGCCGAGCTCAACTGGAGGTGGAGAAGAGTTCGACACCTCGCAGGAGCTGAGCTCAACTGGAGGTGGATTGGAGAGTCGACAACTCTCAGGAGCCAAGCTCAACTGAGGTGGAGAATAGGTCGACACCCCGCAGGAGCCGAGCTCAACTGGAGGTGGAGAGTCGACAGCTCTCTGGAGCCGAGCTCAACTGGAGGTGAAGAATAGGTCGACACCTCACAGGAGCCGAGCTCAACTGGAGGTGGAGAGTATAGTCGACACCTAGCAGGAGCCGAGCTGAACTGAAGGTGGAGAAAGGTCTACACCTTATAGGAGCCGAGCTCAACTGAAGGTGGAGAAATGTCGACACCTTGTAGGAGCCGAGCTCAACTGAAGGTGGAGAAAGGTCGACACCTTGCAGGAGCCGAGCTCAACTGAAGGTGGAGAATAGATCGACACATTGCAGGAGCCGAGCTCAACTGGAGGTGGAGAAGATAGTCGACACCTAATCAGGAGGAAACTCAACTGAAGGTGGAGGCTACATCTTACAGGAGCTCAGCTCAACTGGAGATGGGTCGACAGCTCTCAGGAGCCGCGCTCAACTGGAGGTGAAGAATAGGTCGACACCTCGCAGGAGCCGAGCTCAACTGGAGGTGAAGAGTATACTCGACATCTAGCGGCAGCCGAGCTCAACTGAAGGTGGAGAAAGGTCGATACCTCACAGGAGCCGAACTCAGCTAGAGGTGGAGAAAATGTCGACACCTTGCAGGAGGAAGCTCAACTGGAGGTGGAGAAGAGGTCGACACCTCGAAGGAGGAAGCTCAACTAGAGGTGGAGAAGAGGTCGACACCTCGCAGGAGCCGAGCTGAACTGGAGGTGGAGAATAGGTCGACACCTCGCAGGAGCCGAGCTCAACTGGAGGTGGAGAGTCGACAACTCTCAGGAGCCGAGCTCAACTGGAGGTGGAGAATAGGTCGACACCTCGTAGGAGCCGAGCTCAACTGGAGGTGGAGAGTATAATCGACACCTAGCAGGAGCCGAGCTCAACTGAAGGTGGAGAAAGAGGTCGACTCAGGAGGCGAGTAATCGATCTGAAGGAGGGGAGCTCGTACAGATATCACGGACTATGACAACACTCCAACTAGGAAACTATCTCACCCGAGGGGGTTGGTGGCCGATATGCAGGTGGGGGGCTCGTGCAGGGACTCAGACTTACGATAACTCCACAACCCGAGGACTTTAATCGGTGCTGAGGTAGTTCGCCCTGTTGCTCAGGAGATAGCCAATGAATTAAGTGCACCAAAATTTATAAGAACGAAGGGAAAGTCCAAAGAGATGACGATCTTCTTTCGTCGGGTTGGGAGGTCGGCATCCAGACCTATTCATGATAGTTCCTCCAGTTGGAGGAGAGATGGAATCAGGGGTAGCTAGGCCGACATACAAGGGGGGAGCTGATATCGGTCGTCAATGCAGAGGCTCGGTCTTATAAGGACGCTTAAATCCCGAAGCATCGTCCCATCGTCCTCCCTGGGCTAACTAGGAGAAACAGGTCGAAGGCTCGTTTCCCAATCCAACAGTGGAGATCGTTTTCAGTTCTGCCACTTGGTTACGAAAACCAGAATACAAGCGAAGGGAAATGGTCCTCGGGGGTCCTACTGGACACTCTCGAGTCCACCATCCTTCCGCGAACTTGCACTTTTTAGAGCTTGGCAGGTTATCCCGTCTTGGTAGTAACAAAGACGCGTCCTGCCCCACAGGACAAACCATTGCTAAGAGCGGGTTTTCCTTCATCGAGTTTAGGAGGTTAGCATCCAAACCTGTTCCTGATAGTCTCTCTAGTCGAAAGAGAGATGCAATCAGGGGTAGCTAGGCCGACATGCAAGGGGGGAGCTGATCTCGGTCGTCAATGCATGAGCTCGGTCTTACAAGGACGCTTAAATCCCGATGCGTCGTCCCATCATCCGCCCTGAGTTTTTTAGGAGAATCAGGTCGAATGCAGGTTTCCCAAATCGATCATGGAGATCGCTTTCTGCCTACTATGCCTGCTTGATATGCTTTTAAGAAGAGAAGCTAAAGCCCAATATTTCAGGGCGTTAGAGAAATATCATCGATATATAAGTGTGAACAAGCGTACCATTCCCTCCTATACGTAGAACCCTTTCAGGTTATCATAACTCCAGGTATTCGAGGAGATGACATGAATAACATGATGTCCTGGTTGCTGAAGCGATAATCTCATGCGTTTAAACTTGTAGAATCGAACCGAACACTATAGTCGCTGAAGTAGTGATCTCGCGAGTATGTAACTCGCGGAATTAAAGGAGAGCACCATAGCTGTTGAAGAAATCACCTCGCGAGTATGAAACTCGCGGAATTGAAGAGAGCACCTAGTTGTTGAAGAGATCCTCTCCCGAGTATGGAACTCGCGGAATTGAAGAGAGCACCTAGCTGTTGAAAAGATCATCTCGCGAGTATGAAACTCGCGGAATTGAAGAGAGCACCTAGCTGTTGAAGAGATCCTTTCCTGAGTATGGAACACACGGAATTGAAGACAACACCTAGCTGTTGAAGAGATCCTCTCCCGAGTATGGAACTCGCAGAATTGAAGAGAACACCTAGCTGTTGAAGAGATCCTCTCCCAAGTATGGAACTCGCGGAATTGAAAAGAGCACTTGGTAATCATGAAGTGCATCAGGAGTAGGAGCTCGTAGAATACTAGCTTGAAGATACCATGAGTAAGCTGTCTCATGGAATGTAGGTTGTCAGAGGAGATCATCGCAAGTAGGAGCTCGCAGAGCACCTCGTATGTTTTTCCCTGGTGGTGAACACGTCGTGATTCGCTCTGTTTGTCAGTCATACAAAAAGTACTTATGGGCTTTACCAAAGCACCCGTAAGTATGAACATGTATGAAAAGCACCACTATTGAAAAAGGAGATGAATCAGGCGGAGGGTAAGTATCACTTCTGACATTAGAATCCATACGCAGAGTTTTTGGGGGTTCCCCTGCGCGGTCAGCAGATGGGGGTCAAGGGGGCAGCGCCCCCTGCGGGGTCCGGGGGCAACGCCCCCGAAAATTTTTTAATTTTCCACTCCCAACTCGCCCAGATTCCGAGCTATCCCGGCCTTGCGAGTAAGTCGCCTGTGGAACTCGTCTATGGGCGAGTAGCAAAGATACTCGCCACTTCAACTCGCCTTTGTGCGAGTAAGAAAGATACTCGCCTCTTCAACTCGCCTTTTGGCGAGTAAGAAAGATACTCGCCTCTTTGAAGTCGCCAATCCTGCCTATACTCGTCTATGAGTGAGTAACAAGGAAGCTCGCCAACCTGCGAACATGACACCTGCGAGTTGATTTGGAGCTCGCTGTATGAAGCTCGCCATAGCATATCGCCATTTGCAACTCGCATGCATGAACTCGCTCGCATATACTCGCTAACTGAAGTCATCATCTGGAACTCACCTAAGGAGGTCGCGATCTGGAACTCTCTTATGAGCGAATAGTAGGTAAGCTCGCCCCATGAAGCCGTCGAGCTTGAAAGTCACCATCGTGAACTCGCCTATGGGCGAGTAACCAGGAAACTCGCCCACCATGCCGAGAACTCGCCCACCTTGCTGAATGCTTGCAAGTTCCTGCCTTTGGTCTCCAGCTCACCATCTTAAGCTATGAAGTCTTCTCGCAAAAATTTCTTCCTCGACTACTATCTACGCTGACCGCACCAAGTGTTGAAGCCAGGAAAATTCTCAGCCTCAGAAATCGGATCAAGGCAGCCTAAAGTTACTGATTCTACGGTCCGACGTCACAGATCAAGTGGCTAGCACGAGAGAGAGGAAACTATCTATAAGCACACCCCAAGTGCTCCAGCAGGGAGGTCCCACCACGTACCCGAAAGCTTAGAAGAAGCTTCTCCTCCGCAACCAAAAGGCTGAGCGAGGTACTAGGCAGACATGAGCTTGGCGAGTATCCATCTGGGGGGGACCTCAACCTCTTCCAAAAGTGCCATTTTCTAATACCCCTGAGGGGCTATTTATAGAGGAATCTTTGGGGGGGGGGGGGGGGGTAGGCGGGTATCTAGCTTCTGTCAGCGAGTTCCAAGGGATACTCGCCCATACTCGCGAGTTACTCGCCTCTGCTCGCCTAATGGTCTGCGAATAGCCGTCTGCTTTGGTACTTCTGGTCTCGACGAATTACAGGTTATACAAAGTACTTATTAATTTTATTGTGCTAATAAAATTATGCGAAGTACATATTTTCTTGTGATTGTATTGAGTTGTTTTTTGGTATTGCACTTCCGCGGCCGGAAATCCCAACATTGATATCATGCATTTTTGTTCATGTTAATCAATCTATATTGTTCCAGTATGATCCAGCCAAAGCTATCAACTAGTATAAGTTGCCTCTTCCCCATGCCTTACCTTAGGTTGCGAGAAATCAATGATCCAGCCACCGTCTCTTTAGGAAGCTTCCCACCCGGTTGCTTCCCTAGCTTCTGCCACTGTCCGGTTTGCCTTCTTGCTTTTCCCCTCAGCACAAACATGACTCTTGCTCTGTTCGTCCAAGCGCCCATCTTCTGAGTCCCTTCTGCGCATTGTTGTTGTTGCCTGTGTGGTCCCAAATGGCGAACGATGAACTCTCTGGCTCTCCTCGTCTCTTGTGGGATCAATATCGTTGGACAAAGTTCTCTGCACGCACCGGCTTACTGTATGTCTCCTTCCGTCAAGCTCTTCGCGTACACCGACGAACGGACATTCATTCATACGCTCGACTATGGCACCAAAGCTCTATCGCCGTCCATGGTCACGTGCAGGGTCAATTTTTTAAATGGTTGACTTGGAATTGGTTGTTAGACTTAACATACTTTGTTAACATGTTAGAACTATCCAACCTCAAGTCAATTGGTTAAAGTTTGAGAAGCCCGTGATCTATATTACGTGCACAAGGCCATGTTAGCTTCCCGATGTGGAACTATTCTCTACAATCGGTCTCAACTAGTTCCTTCCCTTCAACTCATATGCAGAGGACAATCTTGGAACACGGAGGATTCTACGGGATCCTTCATGAATTATCTTCACCCCAAATCAGCCTGCAGCTCATTGCCCACCATTGCTCTATCAAATGTCTGTTTATTGTCAATTGTCCTACTTGCATTGGAAAGTTCACAAAAGCTTATTTTAAAGGATATGGATGTGGGACTAAATGAACGCTATTACCTAGCGCAGCAATCAACAATTTTGAATTAGATTTCGCAAACAAACTCATCCTTTAATTTTAAAAAAAACACCAGTTTGCAGTTGGGTTTCATAATATCATTCCTTGGAAACTGTCTTCATACAGGTTTCACAGTGCTGTGTTCTTTATTTTTTTTACACATTTAATGCTCAAAAGAATCAGCTTTAATCTCTTTTTTTTCAGTGACAGGGAAAAAACTAGTGAGCTGATAAAATCAAAAGCGGCGCATTTTTTGATACTCAAACAAGCTTTGTAGTTCTGTGGCAAAAGTGCTTTGGCATTTGACAATAATGAGGCTAAAGTTTCTGCCATTCTTCTGCTGATGATGGAAGTAAATATGAACAGAATTGCAGGCATCCATCATATTTTTTTCCTGATTCTGAGCTTGTTAACTCTTTTCCTCTGAAATCAAAGGAATATCCCAGAGTTTGGGACTAAAGACACTATGTATAGTTTTTTTTCTTCTTCTTCTATTCTTTCTTTATTTTCTTCTTATTTTCTTACACAATGTTTATCTGAATGAGATTGTTATGGGCTGATATTTGAATGAGATTGTTATGATGCAATAGGTAATGAGCAAACAAAACAAGTTTTTTTATCTTTCATTAATCGTTCTGTAATACTCGAATTAAAGTGGACCAATTCCGCATAATTGTGACGAGCGCAATCCAGCTTTTCACGAGCATGCAAAAGATATCAAAAATGTCGATCATTTTGTTCGAGGCGTCAACAACAACAAGCAATTATGTAATATCCTAAATTTGATGAGTGTGGAGTGTGTTTTGGGGGGTTGGGAAGTCTAGCCAGAAGTATCTTATGGCAGATTTGTAGGATGGAAGACCTCTAGCTAGTAAAATGAGGTGAATGGATAAACTGAATAACTAGGGCAAATTTATTAGGCTTGGTAATAATTTTGACCTCATTATATTTGATGCTCATCTTTGGGAGGTAATAATTCTAGAAGAGTTAAAATCCTGAGAAAAAACGGTAAAACTGTGAGATCCAATCCAGCTTATTATAAAATAATTATTTGATATATTTCTCGTCATAAGAGCACACTTGTTTTGGATACTAGCACACTATGAAATTTTATTTGCAACTCAACTTTTTATAAGTACACCGACTTGATTTTTTTTTTTTAAATTATTCTAATGAACATAATTTTTTTTAATTAGCATAATACAATTATCTCAAAATGAAATTAAAACAAAATGACATTATAAATTTATCCATCTAAAACATAAGCAACCCAAAATACAAAACATCAACCCAATGACGGGAGCAGTGGCAGCACAGGCTGGAGAGCAACGGCGGCAGACGGGTGAGCAGCGACGGAAGGCCGGAGAGCGGCGGCGGCAGGCGGGAGATCGACTGTGGAGTCGTTGTTTTACGGTTAGGGAGAGCGGCGTGAATGTAGGGTGTGCTCATAAGGAGTTTTACTAAGACTTAAAAATAGGTATTATTTTATTTTTTGGTGTGCTATTATTCTAAATAGGTGTGCTACTAACAACGCCCTCTTTTTTTATTGACAGCTTCACAATTTTTTATTGTCCAAAACAAAGCATTATTTTAAAAAAAACACTAAAGTATTTTTTATTTAGGTGAATATCCAACCATACTCATGGTACCATCTAGGTTCAAGGATTGAGGAGCTATACTAATCCACCATCTAATTAATTAAAATAGTTGTGCACATTTAGGCTTCGTTTGTGGGGGACTTATTTTCACCGGTCAAACGGTTACGACCGCATGAAGCAGATCTTAAATTAAGACTCACTGGCAATTCAGACTGGTGGGAGGGGGCGATTCACAGACGCTCCATTTTGGAGCTTTTGTTGAAGAAATCTGGAGCAAATCGCACAGATAGGCCGCTCAGGTCTACCTGGCAAGAAGTCCACCGAACCTGGGTTCAGGTATGCTAAGGCCAGGGCCCAAGTCCTAGAAAGGGGCGTGCCAAGCTCTAATAACAGTTGGCCACCCGATGGGGACTACTTAAGTAGCCTAATCACAGAAGATTGATTTTAATTTTTTAAAAAAAATGAAAAAGGGCAAGGTCCAAGCCAAGGCTCTCTTTGGGGCATCGTTTTCGCTCCATTTTGATTTCAAATTCGAGAAAATTGTACCGATGGTAATGTTTGTGGCACTGTTTTGACTCCATTTCTATTCCAATCAGATCGGTGACTCTCTTTTGAACTTTACCCTTGAGCTCAATTATCCCTTTTAAAAAGTTCGGTTCTTAAGGAAGAATGATTTTAAAAATCTGATTTGAAAACATTGTCTCAAACAGAGCCTAAGGCTTGACCTGACCTTCGGGCCATTCCAGACCTCCCTTTAAAAGGGGCCCGGGCCTCAAAAGCCCAAACCTAGAAGCCACATGTGGACACTTAAAAGTGCCATTTTGCTTAACATTTTGGCTCAGGTGAGTTAAAACAAAAACATCATCCTTTAAAAAATGTGGTTATGACTGCCACAAACAGGAAACAAAACAAAATTTAAACATATAAGTGGGTCAAGTTATTTAGACGAGATCAGGTGTTACCGAAATCACGACGGCAGCCGCCGTCCCAAACTGAGCGGCACAGCATGTATAAATCACAATCTTCTGTATTATTATCATCACATAATCAGACCATCGGGCTCGCACTTAGTTCACGATTATTACTATATTATGCTCCAATAACCTTTCTCTCATCCTCAAATCCGCATCCCCAAAATTATCACCTTTAATTAACAAATTTTTTGTTTGAGAGGAGTTTCTTCCTTCTTTTCGTTTTCTGTAAAACGTTATCATTCATAATATTATGTTTGTTTTCTCTATCATAGGAAAACACAGCTCATTCAAAAATAGTTATTTTGGCTTCGTTTGGTTCGACGTTTCGCCGACTCCGTTTGGAGCAAACGCTGTCGGACGGCGGGTAAACAAACGGCCGGCGGCGGCGTTTGTTCCGTTTGCACCCGCAGCAACAATGAGGAGGCGGCCCCAATTCCCTCCGTTTCGACCCCCACCTCTCCCCGTCCGGTTTCAAAGTGACGTTTCGACCCACCGGATGCACCCGCCACCGCCGAATCAAATATAGTTGTCTTTTTAGAAAATCACTTATCCTGAAAACAAACAAATATAATAGATGGTGACATTTTCCAGAAAGCAGAAAGGAGAAAAAAATTCTCCCAAAGGGGCCTTAGGCTCCGTTTGGACGGAATTATTTTCACCGGTCAAGCGGTTACGATCACATGAACCGGATCATAATTAATGCCCGATTCATGCGTTCGTAACCGCTTCACCGGTGAAAATAAGTCCCCTCCAAACAGAACTTTAGTCTCATAAACAATGGTTTAGTTAAGGTCAACAATGATAGTTACTGAGAGTACCTTAAAAAAACCTGTAGATTAAAAAATCATTTTTACACCCGAGGATGCTGCCATTGAGACCAGAGAAGGCCAGAAGCTGAGCATTTATTGAAGGCAGCAGTCTCTTTTACCTCCTTCAAACCCAAATCCAGCCGCATATTTATTTGCATCAAGCCTGAAGCCATGAACTCCAACACACCCTTCCCACAAAACAACAAAGATTTTTCCGACAGCTTCCACTTTTCCCAATAAATCTGCCCCCTCGAGCCCCACAAGCAAGCCGCGCCATGTGAACCGTGAACCACAAAGTCCACATTGTCCTCCCTGCTTCCCCAAAATCACTTTTTCCTCCTTCCATCTCCATAATCAAGCGCTCCCGCTGTTACCTTCTTTGCTTGCGCAGCCAAATTGGATCTCAGCTTCATCTCTGTTTTCGCATTGTTCTAATAACTCAAGCTGGAGATGAGAAAACATGGGTGGCAGCTCCCTTATCATCCTCTTCAGGCATGCTTCATTCCTTTTAATATTCTTCTCTATATCCTGAATATACCTTTTCTTTTTACCACACTATCTTGTTCAGGTTGTAGCCATAGCTGTGTTCCTGGCTCTGGGGTTTGCGTTTTACGTTTTCTTTATTCCATTTGTTGGGAAGAAGGCGTTTCAGAACGCGGTGATGGCGATATACACTCCTTTGGTGAGTTGGAATAATGCTGTTCTTTATCCATTTTCTTTAAATGGGATTTCCCAATGAAAGCTTTCATACTTTTGTTCCTTTTTTTTTTCCTTTTGAGGATATATGGGGAGGAGGGGGGCCGGGGGAGTAGATGAGTGGGTTTAATTTTATTTCTCGTGAAGTGCAATGGTTGAACTGATTTTGAATTAAAAGTTTAGGCTATATTTGGTTCGGCGGGTGCATCCGTTGGGTCGAAACACCACTTTAGAACCGAAGGGGAAAGATGGGGGTCGAAACGGAGCGGATCGGGGCCGTTTCCTCCTTGCTGCGGGTGCAAACGAAGCAAACGCCGCCGGCGGCCGTTTGTTTACCTGCCGTCCGGCGGCGTTTGCTCCAAACGGAGGCGGCGAAACGCTGAACCAAACGAAGCCTCTTAACATGTGTCTGGAGGTCTTTGGTTGCCCAACTTTACTCACATTTTAGAATATTTTATTCTTAAAGAGTTGAATTTCTTGGAAACATATATGATATATCGACTTCCATTTTGTGAATTCTTCACAACAATAACATTCTGCTAACCTCCCTCTGATATCAAGTTGCTGACATTCTAATTAAAGCGTTTCTCGACCGCTATATCATCAATTTTTATCTAAGCTTGGCGCCTATGACTTGTATGCTCCAGCTTGCGGGGAGTGTCAAGAGGAAATGAAAAAGCTCAATAGGAAAAACTCATTCTTTGAGCCCATATACATTCTCTTTAGTCCCACAACATAAAATTTGAGTTTTCTCCTCCTCTCTCTTCCTATATATACATGTATGCAAACTACTTGGCTAAAATAGTATATTCACGAGCATTGTCTGTGCGAATGATTTTTAATATAGTTGAGAATTGTGCACGCGCCTCAGTAAGAAAAAATACAAAAAATAGATGTCAGTTCAGTACGATCCTGAAGTAGATATAACCAGGTGAGACATGAGTAATCATCAGTAAAGGTAACATAGTAGCAATATCCAAAAATACTAAGGATTTTATAGGGTTCCCAGATATCAGAATGCACTAAAGATAAAAGAGTATCACTCCGAGTACATGTAAGAGGAAAAGAAGTATGATGTTGTTTGTCATAAATACAAGATTCACAAATAAACTCTTGCAATGAGACATCAGGAAGAGTTTTCATGAGACTCAGGAGGGGAACATGCCCAAGACGACGATGCTAATAACCAGTGGAGACAACAGAGAACGGTATGTTTAACATCTAGGAGATAAAGCTCATTCGACAGTCGTCCTTTACCAATGATATTTCGCGTTCGACGATCCTGCATAACAAAGGAGGAAGGAGAAAAGGTTTTACAGCAGTCAAGTTCTTGAGTAAGACGACTAACTGATTGCAAATTGAAGGGGGACCCCGGAACATGAAGAACCGAGGATTGATGGATGGTGGAGGTAAGCCGAAAATCAGCAGCGCCAAAGACCAGAGTGATGTCGCCATTTGCTACAATGATGAACTTGGGATAGACAGACTGTATGTACTGAGGTGTTTCTGGGAGGTAAGGTGGTGAGTAACACCCGAGTCCACAATCTAGTGGGGACTATGAGAGAGACATGATATACATTCATTGGAAAAATACGCAACAAAGCCAGAAGAAGGACTGATAACATCTTGTAGCTGTTAATGCTGGGTGCGGAGAGTGTTAATGTCTTGCTGAGTAGAGGAGTCAGAATCCTGTGGGGTTGTACCAGTGGGAGGAGGAGCAGCAGCCAGCTGTAATAAAAATAGTAAGATGTGGATGCAGACCATGCTTGCGGTAGCAGATGGCTTCAAGATGACCTACTCGACCACAGTAAGTACATTTAAAAGCAGAGCGCCAAGCATGTCCTCGTCCCCGAGAAATGTGGCGACCTTCGCGAGCTGAAGAGTCACGAGTTGGAGGAGGCGTAGGTAAAAGGGGCTGCTGGAGGAGAGCTGGAGAGAAAGTTTCCGGGACGTCAGATGGTGGTGTAACCTTGAGCAGCATAGAGCAAACATCAGACAATGAGGGCGTTGTAGAGGAGGAAATAATGTGAGCCATGACACTGTGAAGTTGGGTAGTAACACGGGTCATCATCATAGCAATTCCAACAGCTTTTTATGCTCATTATGTAGCGAGATCCACGTAGGGAGGTTGATGTTGTATCCAAGCTTCCACCAGAGTTTTGGCCTTGGTAATAAAGGAGGTCAAATCGCCCGTTGTGCCGGGATCCAGTGTTTGAAGCGCATAGACGATATCAAACAAATGCAGTAAGCTGTTTTTGCCATAGTAGAGAGATCGAAGCTCCTCCCACATCACATTGGTCGTCTCATGATACATGGCCATGCAATGTGACTCAGTGTCCATGGAATTGAGGATCCAGGATTGGACCTGACCGCGATCACGGATCCATTTGTCAGTGGGGACAGTGGGAGCATCCTGAGTAATATTATGAAGAAGACGTTTGGTCTGGAGAACGCGACAAACAGAATGCACAAGTTGCACAAAATTTTGTTTCCCGCTGAGAGAGATGGTGGTGATCCAAAGTTCAACACGAACCTCAGGAGGAGCAGTGGAACGGGCGCGACGAGAGCAGGCTGCTGTTGAGTCCATGACGACAAGAGAGAGGAAGGAGGCCTGACAAATAGAGAAGGACAAGCTGCAAAGGGGCTCGTAGCGGGCAAGGGAGATGAGTTGCGGTTAGAAGATCCTGCAACAGACAGCGGTTAGAAGAGGTCACATCGGTTAGATAAGATCGCAGCTCGCAGCGGCTAGAAAAGCGCGCAACGACAGAGGTTGGGGGAGGAGACTGGGTGGCCTGGCGAATAAAAGAGGGCGACTTGGAGCAGGGACAACCTGGAGAATAGAGGAGAGCGGCCAGCGACCACAACGGCTAAAGGAGAAGAGGCCTACAAACAACAAAGAAAGGTCGGGAAGCAAGAGCAAGCTGCGGTCAAGCGGCCAACACAGGCGTGAAGCACAACTGAGAAGCCGCTACTAGAGAAGGTCGCGAGTAGAGAAGGCCGCGACTAGAGAAGGCCACGAGTAAAGAAGCACAACTGAGAAGCCGCGACTAGAGAAGGCCGCGACTAGAGAGGTCGTGAACAGGCCACAAAGGGGCGGGAAGAAAGATCGACAGTCTGTGAGAAGATTGGTAGACTGTGGCGAATAGAAAAAACAGTGCGCGGCGAGCAGGAGAAGCAGTCCGCGACAAACAACGGAGAGAAGCAGTTCGCGAGTAGGAACACGCGACTAGCGAACAGAAGGAGTTCGCGACTAGCAGCGGAGGGAACGAGTCCGCAACGATCAGAGAGCAGTTTGTGGCGAACAACGGAGAGAAGCAGGTCGCAGGTAGGAACACGCGACTAGCGAACAGAAGAATGAGTCCGCGACTGCCACGGGGCTAACAAACAACTATAAAAAGGGGGGGGGGCTGAAGGAAGGAGGAGTGGATCCACGAGGAGAGGACTGCAGATAGAAAAAGGGAAACCGCATGAGGCAGACAGAGACCAATAGGCGGATAGAGAGATGGAGACCGCGGTAAGCAGAATGCTGCTAGCCCAGAGCAGAGCGAGGTGAACTTTTCGCAGGATCGATTAGCTCTGATACCATGTAAAGAAACGCCAAGAGAGCGAAATAATCCAAAATTTATTAATTCTCAAACTTGTATTCCAACTTGTACATGTATGCATACATATATATAGGAAGAGAGAGGAGGAGAAACTCCAATCCTATGATGTGGGACTAAAGAGAATGTATATGGGCTCAAAGAATTGGTTTTTCTTATTGGACTTTCTCATTTCTTCTTAACAAATTTGATTAAATGAATAATCTCAGAATTGATCAACAATCCAGCAGTTGAGTTCGATTTGTGGCCTTTCTTGAACTCGTGGACTCAATATCTACCGGTTAATGTTTTTGAATTAATGATTGGAAACTTTTTTTGGGCCGTGGCCACTGCCCGACCACCCAACCCTCCTAGTCCAATATAATTTGGAGATGAGAAGGCACAATCTACATTGTTGTTTATAATGATAATAAACGTTGTCGATAACTATAAGAAACATTGTCATAATTATAAGAAACGTTGTCCATAACGATAAGAAATGTTTCCGTTAAAGTTCGAGTTGTTCTACTCAAACTTTATAAATAGACGCACACTATAGTTTTTTTAGACAAGTTTTTTTGTCTTACAATAAACTTAAGAGAATTTCTCACCCCAAAGCCCGAGAATCATTCCTTTTCCGTCAAGATTGACATTCGCACAATGGTATAAATGTTGCCTGCCTGCACCTACATATTTGATTTGTCACCTACCTTCTCCAACATGATCTACACCACAACTATCTCTTGCAATATCTATGTTACAACTATATATAAGAAAACCTCCACTGCACTGTTCTCTCGAGAGTCTTCTGCAATTATCTCTACCAACGATGTTGTCACACTATCTCCCACTTGATCTGCTATGTGGCTGTTCCAACTACACTTTCCCTGCAATCATCTCCCATAAGGCCCCAACAAGGGTCTCATCATAGCCGTCTTTGTGTTGTAATAGTGTGTCTTGTAATAGTGTTTTAGGCTATAAATAACCTTGGGTGTTAGCCCTAATGAGTTTTACGGTTTATTAACTTGGTATCAGAGGGCTTGGCGATTCACGACGAAACCCGGCCGCTGCCCGCTATTCGCGATTCCGCGATAGCGCCGTTGCCATCCAGCGCCGCGATTCCGCCGCTGCCTTCCAGTGGACCCTGCTGACTCCGACGACCGCCCCTGCTACGTCACCCGCCCCTGCTCCGTCGCCCCTCCAGCGGTTGTCCCTGCTCCTATCGACGGAGGAGTTCCGTCCCTAGGGCTGCGACATCACCCCTCCCGCCGCATTATCCTGCGGCCGACGCTGTCTCCGGCTGCTGTAGCCCGCAACCAGTGAGTCTTCAGCGGCACCACCTCTGCATCCTCGCGGATCTGAGGATGCGGTGATCGGACCTAGGGCATGAGGAGACATTGATTGGTACCGAACCGGCTGCGGTGATCGGTGAGGAAGTGGATCCATGGCGTCAAAGGAAAGAACGATGGAAGATGTCCTCAAGATGTTGGGCCCGGATGGGTTGGCCACATTGTTGAGGGCGTTGGGTTCATCGCAACGGTCGGTGAAATTGGAACTTCCACCGATTGACTTGAAGCTTGACGGACCAACGACCTACTTGAGTTGGTCAAGACGTGTGAAGAAAATCCTTACAACGAAGCGGGTTGGGGGATTCCTGACAGGGGCGCTGAAGAAACTAGAAAACTCGGCTGGAGATGAGTGGGAGTCGATTCACATGACGGTGTTTATGTGGCTTCTCAGCTCGGTTTTCCCATCGATTGCCGCCACAGTAGATGGCCTCGAGACAGTTATGGATGTTTGAGACAAGCTGAAAAACACATACGATGGTGAGGGGAACACTCTGCGGGTCTTCCAAGTGAAGGGAGAAATTGATGACACTGCACGGGGAGAGAAACCAGTGCAGGAGTACGCTTCTGAGTTAGAACGGGTATTGGTAGACTACGATCACACATTTGGTGGGATGTGTTGCAACGATTCTCAGTGTCGGGCATCCAAGATTATCGTGGAGGAGAGGACGATGAAGTTCCTGAAGGGGTTAGATGACAAGTTCGATCAGCGGAGAGCCCTACTCCTTTCTGGTACGTCGATTCCTACACTCACCTAGGCCATCTCTGCTATGATTCAGGAGGAAACACGTCTCAAGCTTCAGGCAAGAGTAGGAGGGTCCACGACTTTGAAGTCAGCACTTGTGGTTGCTGCTCTTGGTGTAGCACCACATAGGGAAGAAACCCGCCAATGCTACAACTGTGGCGAGATGGGCCATCTAAGGCTAGCATGCCCCAAGCCACCCAAGGAGAGATATTCGGGTGGTGGACGAAGATGTGGTCAGTGACGTGGTCGTGCTCGTGGTGGCAGAGGAGGCTATCGATCCAATTTGGGCATGATTGACAGTGCAGAAGAAGTTGGCATTTACTATACAATGGATGAGCAAACCCTACTTAGCATGATGAAAAGCATCAAGAGGAAACAGACGGGTGAAGGCAACAGAGATGGTGCTGGGGGGGGGGGGTCGCGATGTATGCCCACCCAACTGATGGATCTCTCGCTCTTGCATCAATCTCCTCCTCAAGGACGTCAGATTAGATCATCGACTCAGGTGCATCACGTCACGTAACAGGAAATGCAGGCGAGTTCTTCACCTATACTCGTCTAGCTGCTGCAGATAGCATCCAGACGGCGGATGGTACGTTTCAACCAGTGGTCGGTAAGAGTATTGTTAATTGTTCAGGTTCAGTAACATTATCCAATGTGTTGCATGCTCCTTTTCCAGTTAATCTCTTATCCATTAGTTTCATAATTATCCAACTGAAATGTATTGTTTCTTTTGATATTCCCAAGGTGGCTTTCCAGGAGAAAGAGACGAGGCGGATACTTGGGACTAAGACTTGGCATGACGGGTTGTGGTATCTGGATCGGGAAAGATTGGATGCGGCTCTTGTATCTGTGGTAGAGAAGACGGGAGGTAGAGGACAAAAGATGAGTGCAGAAGACATGCTGATACTTCATCGCAGACGGTTGGGTCACCCATCATTTAGTACTGTAGTTAGATTATTTCCTACTATTGTTAAAACAATTGATAAAACATAGTTGTTGTGTGATGCTTGTGAGTTCGGCAAGCTTACTAAGAGTTTGTATGCTAGTACAGACCGAAGAAGCTCTTCTGTTTTATGTTGTTCATTCTGATGTATGAGGACCTTGTACTGTAGGGTTCTTGAATGGTTTTATGTACTTTGTAACGTTTATTGATTGTGCTTCTCGTGTTACTTGATTATATTTGATGAAAACTAAGAGTGAAGTATTTACCTTCTTTCGGGATTTTCATAAGCTTGTTCAGACGCAATACAATGCAGTGATTAAGGTACTACACTCAGATAATGGTATAAAATACATCAACAAGGCAATGGAGGAATATGTATTGGCTCATGGGATAGTGCACCAGACCACCTGTGCTTATACGCCTGTACAGAACGAAGTGACGGAAAGGAAGAACAAACACTTTCTGGAGGTGGCAAGAAGTATGATGCTCAACATGAAAGTTCCTCAAAGTCTGTGGGGATATGCGGTGCTAACAACGACATAGTTGATCAATAGGATGCCTTCTCGGGTTCTGGGGTGGAAGTCCCTGTGTCTGCAGTTGCAGGGACATAATGGAGGGATGCTTCCTTTGAAGGTGTTTGGGTGTATGTGCTTCGTGAAAGACAACAGGTCGGGTGCAGGTAAACTTGATGCAAGGGCAGTCAAATGTATGTTTGTGAGCTACTCTCGTACTCAAAAGGGGTACATGTGTTGGAGCCTAGTGGAGAAAAGATGTTTTGTGAGCATGGACGTCCACTTTAGAGAGCTGGAACAATATTACCGGCAAGGGGGGCCCCACTTACAGCTGACTCATCAGATACCAACATTATGGGGCTAGAGAGAGAAAGGTTGGTGACTGATTTGGGAGTATGGCAGGGAGGATTTGTGGAGAATGAGCAGGAGAGTGATGAGCAGCATGAGGAGGAGATCGAGGAGGAAAGGCGAGATGTGAGACCCACGGCTCAGGGGGAGCTGCTAACATACAGAAGGAGGAGGAAGCTGCCAGCAATACCAGATCCAGTGCCTGTGCCCAGTCCCAGTCCCTTGGCTGCGCCTCTCCCTACTCTTGGAACACCTACATCACTACATGCCTCAGGTGATACTCTTTCCACTCCTACTTCTCTTACCGTACAGAGGACTACTCGCAGCAATGCGGGAAACCCTTTTGATAGATACAGTTGGGACCTTGCGTCCTTTCTCATACGATCATATCTCCTCTACTCATAGAGTATTCATTGCATCTTTGGATAGTGTTATTGTACCTAACAATTGACAGGTTGTCAAAGATGATCCGAAATGGAAGGCAACGATGAAGGAAGAGATGAGAGGTCTTGAGAAGAATAAGACTTGGGAGCTGGTACATCGGCCAAAGGACAAGAAGGATGTTCGGTGCAAGTGGGTGTTCACTGTGAAGCAGAACCCTGATGGACAGGTTGAGCGCTACAAGGCTCGATTGGTGGCTAAGGGGTACAGCCAGACCTACAACATCGACTACGAGGAGACATTTGCACCAGTTGAAAAGATGAGCACCGTTAGGACACTGATTAGCCTAGCAGTGAATGTTGGATGGATGTTGCATCAAGTAGATGTGAATAATGCGTTTTCTTCATGGAGATATGGCAGAGGAGGTGTATATGAAGATACCACCAGGTTTTGGCACGATGAAGTCTGAAGGCATAGACTGCAGGTTGAAGAAATCTCTCTATGGGCTGAAACTGTCACCCCGCGCGTGGTTCGACAGGTTCAGGAAAGTGATGATCGGGATGGGATATCACCAGATCAATGCAGATCACACAGTTTTCTCCAGACAGAATGAAGGTCACTTGCGGTGTGTGTGGACGATATGATCATTACGAGGTATGATGTGCAGGAGATTTGCCGCCTCAAGGGGGCTCTGGGCAAGGAGTTTGAGGTGAAAAATCTAGACATTCTTAGGTACTTGGGATTGAAATCACTTATGAGGCAGCGGGGGTAGTCCTTTCCCAAAGGAAATACGCACTAGATCTCACTGAAACTGGGATGTTGGGGTGTAAACCTGCTGCGACGCCAATCGATCCGAGGTGTAAACTAGGTGCAGAGACCGAGGAACAAGTTGATCATGAGATGTATCAAAGGCTGGTTGGAAAGTTAATTTACCTGAGCCACACGCGCCCAGATATCTCATTTTCTTTGAGCGTAGTGAGCCGCTACATGCATGACCCAAGGAAGAGTCGTATGGATGTTGTGTACCAGATCTTGCGATACTTGAAGAGTGCTCCTGGGAAGGGGCTGATCTTCCAAAGGAACGGGCGCGTGAAGATCGAGGGCTATTGAGACTCTGACTGGGCAAGCTGTGCGGATGATAGGAGGTCCACTTCAGGCTATTGCATATTTGTGGGAGGCAACCTGGTCTCCTAGAGGAGCAAAAAACAGTCAGTAGTGACTAGATCAACAACAGAGGCAGAGTGCAGAGCCATGACATTAGGGGTTGCAGAGGTCCTGTGGCTGAGTGGGATGCTTGTGGAGTTGAAGTTGGATCGAGAAAATAAGATGAAGCTGTGGTGTGACAGTCAGTCAACCATCAGTATTGCAAATAATCCAGTCCAACACGATCGAACCAAACACATAGAGATTGATAGATTCTTTATTAAGTAGAAGCTTGATAGTGGGCTACTGGAGTTGAGTCACGTGTCAACCAAGGGTCGGGTTGCAGAATGCTTGACCAAGGGACTCAATTCAGAGAACATGTTCAGAGGTTGTAGCAAGATGAGCTTAGTGAATATGTTTCTCCAATCTTGAGGAGGAGTGTTGTAATATTGTGTCTTGTAATAGTGTTTTAGGCTATAAATAACATTGGGTGTTAGCCCTAATGAGTTTTACAGTTTATTCTTAGAACTTATTGCTATGGAACCTCAACAATGGCTACTTTGCTCTCATTTCTTACAAGAACTCCGTTAGGATCGTCTCCAACAAGGCCCGTATGTCGTAGCATTGTCATTTCCTATAACTCTTCAAGACCTGCCCACATTTGTCTCCAACAAGATCTCAACTGCTGCCCATTTTCAAGCTTTGGTTCAAACTCAATAAGAATATAAAATAATGAGCTTGATCATTGTTGGAATAATTTTCATATATTCTTATATTAATATTTTTTTGTTTTTGAAAATTACCGTAAATTATACTAGCAATACCAGATCTTGAATAACAAGATTATAAAACTTACAAAACAGATGGATGAGAAATAAAAGAAATCGAAATAGTATATAGTTTAGAATAGAGTCTGGGTAAGGCGTATGGTCATTGTAAAAAAGAAGTTGCATCACCCTTCGGTAAGATTTCAATCGATGCTCACTTCTCTAAGGTACAACACCTGACTAGATCTCAAAACTCTGATGTGCGCGGACACCGAAGAAGCACCGAGCACTCAAACTCTCACTTGATGAAGAAAACGTCAATGAAATTGAAGCACGAAAATTTGTTTAAGAGCAAGAAGGCAGAAGCAGTTTTTTGGAGAGCGTCTATAAAACGATTCAAAAAATCTCCTATATAGGAGTGTCTCGAAAATGACGAGAAATTAACCATATAATAAATAACAATGGTTATAATTAGTAAGTTTTAATCGTGTAGAGAAATGTTGGATGTCCAACGTATATAATTAATGGCGAGAAGAATGCGTAAAAGAAGCGGTTATTAAATTACGCACTGGGCTGCGTAAAGGGAGAAATCGATGCAGGTTGCGTCAAATTCTTGTCGACGCATGTCGAGTGCTTATCGACGCACGTCGAGTGCTTATCGACGCAACTCAAGCCGAAGCAAGTCGAAGAAAATCATATCGACGCAAGCTTGAGTCATTATCGACGCAAGTTGACGCAAGGTGGATTCGACACGTTCTTGTTGACGCATGCGTCGAGTTCTTGTCATCGCATGCGTCGAGTTCTTATCGATTCAAGCAGGGAGAAGGCGACGTAAGTCGACGCAACTCAGAATTTTAGAATCAAAAGTGTCAAAACTATTTTGTACAAAAAATACAATATAATTCAGTTATTCCCCAAATCCCAATTCCTAAATCCGAAATCCGGATATGGTCCGGTGCGGCGCGCCCGCGCGGTTTATAGTTCCTCCTTTAAACAAACATGAAGGAGTGAATTTATTTAAATACTCACCTAAACGAATGGAGAGAAGCAAGGTGAGACTAAAGTCTCATCCTTTCATTTGTGAAAGGTTTCCCTCCAAATGTTTGGATTTCCTCCATTTGCTTTTGGAGTTTTTCATCAATTATGAGGAATCAAATACCAAACATACTAGGCTCTAATAAAACGTTATAATTAAATATTTCAATCAATTTGCCATCAAAAACAGAAGGTTTGAGCTCTTTCTAACCTCATGCATGAAGTAATCTCTGATGCATCCATCATTATGCTAATATTGCTAGTTTAATGTACTAACCTTCTTATAAAGAAATTTCCAAGTTCAATCCGTTTTGAAAGTTAGATGCATTAAAGGTAAATTTCATTCCTAGATTTCTAAATTTATTTTGTGGGAGTTGCTAAATTCAATATTGTTAGGTTACATGCGTGCTTGGTTTATACATATGTTGTGCGGCAACGGATCCAGGAGACCCAGGAGTTTTCAAATCTAAGAAATATGTCAATGTGAAAGGCCATGAAACTTCTTGTAACCTAAAGGATTCTAAACAAGAAGGCTCTATCAATGAAGCACATTCTGATCTCATGGTGGATGCTATGGGCACAAGCTCATCTGGAAGAGTCGGGAGGGCTAAATGTTGCATGCCAGTTTTATTAGGCCTATTCCATGTCCTCTGTTCTTCTCTCCAACAATCTTCTGAGCAGAAAACTAATGAGGATGGCATGTTTTATTGTAGCCTTTGTGAAATTGAGGTCTGGTTAATCATTGTATGATTTTTTATTTATCTCATTTGAATAGTACTGCTTACTAAACAAGTTTTTGTAAATCATTTTGATAGTTTTGCTAGTTTTTGAGTTTAGTTCTAGGCTTCTAGCTACATTATTACTATTTAATCGGTCAAAAGTATAGTCAGGAATTAAAAGCATTGATTAAGTGGAGATCAAATAACAATGCACTGAAATTTGTTGGGTCCATCAATTATATAAATCTCGTGTAAAATTCTTGATTTTGCTTAGTGAAACTTCTGAAACTAGCCAAAATTTCAAATGTAATTGATCCAAAACTGCAGTGGTTGAACAGAACCAATGTTACCCTTGCACAATTGCCGGAGGAGCCACCCGTCGCCGGGACCACCAGAGCGCGCATACGGAAACCACCTTAATTAATTCATGTAATTAATTGGTATTAATTAATTAATGTTACCCTCGCACAATTGCGGAGGAGCAGCCACCCGTTGGGACCACCGGAGCGCGTATATGGAAACCACCTTAATTAATTTGTGTAATTAATTGGTATTAATTAATTAATATTAATTAGCCTTATGTTTAATGTTAAGTGAACCCCCTTCCCTATATAAGGAGGTGGTATGAGAGTGTTTTTGGATTATCTTTTTGGTTATTAGGGTTTTGGGGCTTTCATTTAAGAGAGGGGTCATTGGAGGACCCAACCTCCTTGATCTTGGCCGGAGTTCGCTCCAGATTGTATCCGTGTTCTTGTTTAATGCAATCTTGTCTCGCTCTTCTTTGCTAGTCGTAACAATGGTCCGATCTGCCACCCCCGCCCGCTCGTTCCATGCCGTCGGGACTTGAGTCACGCTGGACACACTTGCCTCCATCGAACGCCGCTTCGACATTCAAGACAAGATCCTCGCCTCGTTGTATGCCTCCTTGCAGGAACTTCTTCGGCGTCGTGACGACTGCCAGATCCAGCCCACGCTGCTTCCGGAAGTAGCGGCAGTGGCCCGTACCCCAGCGCCGCTTCCGGCGGCAACCGTAGCAGCCCGCATCTTCCTGCAGCCGCACCTCCAGCACCGCTTCCGGTAGCATCAACGGACACCCACATCTTCAGCGTTGTCAGCCGCCCGATTCCGCCCACGGTGATCCCGGCAGCCACAACAACATTCATACCTCCAACGCCGTTTGTGGCTGCAAAGGCAGCAGCCCGCCCCACCCTACCGCCCACACCTCCAGTTTCGTCATTTTCCTTACCCGTTGGCCTCGCTGCAGCTCCTACCGCCTCACCTAACCTTTTCTGCATAGGCTCGCTTCCCGTTGAGCCACGCGCCCACTGCCACGGTTCTTCTCCTCTTTCACACGCCAGTCGCCTTATTCTCGGGCCCCCATACTGCAGCCCCCTCCCTCTTTAATTTTTGTCTCTTCCTATCCGCTGGCACAAGTCTCAACCCTAAACTCTCACCTTCTCCTATCCACACCTCACTTTCCCCTCTCCCTTCCAAGGCTAATTTCATCCACTCCCTTCTTTTTATTTTTACACGAGCAACCCCTACCCGATCTCAACCGCTATTTCCTCGTCGCAATTACCATCGCGCCCGACAAACTTTTCAAACTCTGCCTTGCGGGCAAGGTGGATTTTCAAGAACGATGAAATGTTACACTCACACAATTGCCGTAGGAGCCACCCGTCGCCGGGATCACCGCAGCGCGCATATGGAAACCACCTTAATTAATTCGTGTAATTAATTGGTATTAATTAAGTAATTAATATTAATTAGCCGTATTTTATGTTTAATGTTATGTGAGCCCCCCTCTCTATATAAGGAGATGGTATGAGAGTGTTTGGATTTTTTTTTTGGTTATTAGGGTTTTTGGGCTCTCATTTAAGAGCGGGGTCATTGCAGGACCCGACCTCCTTGATATTGGTCGGAGTTTGCTCTGGATTGTATCTGTGTTCTTGTTTAATGCAATCTTGTCTCGCTCTACTTTGCTAGTCGTAACAGCCACTTACATTGAGTCCTACTTCCTATATATTTATGTTTCAAGAGTAGAGGAACTGCTCTACTTTGATGTCTCGCTTATTTGCGTCCACTTTTATATCTGTTCAAGATGCTGTAGTTTGTGAGGAAAATTATTAAGATGTTGAGCAATTCTTTTTCATAGCTTTCTAAGCCAAAGGAGCGGTTTGTGAAAATGGAACCCATCCACGAAAGGCATTAACCATGGAAGGACAAATGTCTGGATGGGTAATTTCGAGACTGATAGGAGAATAGAGAGGAGAAGAGAACTAGAGAGGGAGATAGAGAGAAAACTAGGGTTAAGAGGAGGGAGGAGAGAAATACCTGAATAGTCTTGCTTTCCTTCTAAGAGAGAGCCTCAGGTATAAATATAGCCAGGCCCAAGAGGGGCCGGTCGGCCCCTACCATACGGGGCTGAACCAGGTGGTTCAGCCCCCAAGCCGCCAGTTTTAATGAGTGTGGGCTGAACCGGTTGGTTCAGCCCCGTTGCCGCTTGTCTTCTCCTTCCGCCTGCGAGCGTATTGACTCCCAAAAGAACCGTGCCATGTTCGGGGGCGTAAAATTTCCCTCCCCATCAAAAACCAGCTTGTTCCCAAGATGGCAGTCCGTGTAGAGCTCCTTGAACTCCAGCAGATCAACCCAAGTATTGTGTGCTTCTGGCAAGTGTTTCCATTTGACAAGGATCTCAGGGCGGTACTTGGGGCCCCGCTATTTCCATTTGAGCATCAGGATCTGCTCGGGCATCGGTCGCAGTTCGCCCGCTATCGTCGCCTCTGGCAGGAATGGGCTGGCCTGGATTGTGTTGTCGATCTTTTGTTTAAGTGAGGACACATGAAATGTAAGATGAATATGCGACCCTTTAGGTAGTGCCAAGGTGTAAGCGACAAGCCCCACATGACGGATAATACGAAAGGGCCCATAGTAACGAGGAGCCAATTTCTGGTTCGTCTGGCGGGCAACTGGCAATTGCCGGTACGGTCAGAGCTTGAGGAAGACTTCATCGCCGACCACGAATTCCCTTTCCTTGCGATGCTTGTGCGCTTGGGCATTCATGCGATCTTGCGCGGTTCGGAGATTCTCACTCAAAGTGGTTAGAGTGCGGTCCCGGTCGCGGAGCGCCCGATCAACGACCGACAAGGCTGTGCTGCCCGGTTCATAGCTGCTCAAAGAGGGAGGGGCGGCCGTAGACGACCTCGAACGGGGTCAACTTGCTGGCTGAATGGTAAGAGGTGTTATAACAATATTCGGCCCGGTGTAGCCAACTGGTCCAGGTCTGAGGCTCGTCCATCACAAAGCAACGAAGGTATGTTTCCACTCCCTGATTAAGAACCTCTGTCTGGCCATCCGTTTGGGGCTGATTAGCCGTGCTGAAGCGTAAGCAAGTACCCTGTAGTCGAAAGAGCTCCCGACAGAAATTACCCACAAACGTCGAATGTTGGTCGGAAATGATGGCACGCAGAAAGCCGTGAAGATGGTCAATTTCTCGAGCAAAGAGATCGACGACTGACCTGCCAGTGTACGGGTGGCTCAATGCCAAAAAAATGTCCATATTTGGAAAGCTTATCAACCACGACCAAGATAACCGACTAGGGCCCTGAGACTTGGGCAACCCGTCAATGAAATCCATAGACACTGTATCCCAAATGTGATGTGGAATCTCCAGAGGTGTAAGCAGGCCTGCAGGGGAGGTCGTCTCATACTTCTGTCGCTGGCATATCTCGCACTGCTGCACAAACTGCTGGATGTCGCGTTGTAATCCCTTCCAAAAAACATTTGTCTGCGCCCGCTGGAGAGTACGGAGTATTCCCGTATGACCGCCGGTTGGAGATGAGTGGAACTCGTGCATCATGACTGTCTTCCTAGCTGAGTTGGGAGGAAAGACCACCCGGACCTGATAATAAAGTCTGCCATTCCGAAGTGATAGCCTGGTGCAGTGACCTGCCCCTGTCGAAGAGCTTCCACAATGGCTCGTAGTGCGGGATCCCGTATGACCTCTCGTATATCATCCAAAGAGCCGAACAGGGGGCCAGAAATTTGGGCGAAGGTGCTCTCCGGTTAGAGGGATAAGGCGCTAGCAACCACGTTCTCTTTGCCCTGCTGTAGAGAATCTCATAATCATACCCCAACAGTTTCGTCGCCCACTTCTGCTGGAGAGGAGAGGAGACCCGCTGTTCCAAGAAGTGCTTCAAGCTCTAATGGTCAGTACGGATTTTGAAGTGTTGCCCCAACAAGTAAGGCCACCACACGGCCACCACATGAATGATTGTCAACATCTCCTTCTCGTAAGTAGAGAGCCCCGAAGTACGGGGGACCAACTCCTTGCTGTAAAAGGCGAGTGGTTGACCCTCCTGCATCAACACCGCGCTAATGCCCACGCCCGACGCATCGGTTTCAAGTACAAACTCCTTGTTGAAATTAGGAAGAGCGAGAACCGGTGTGGTCGTCATGGCTCCCTTGAGGGCTTGGAATGTCGCCTTCGCCTCTTCCTGCCAAAGGAAGACGTCCTTCTATAATATCTGAGTCAGCGGACGTGCAATCTTGCCATAATCTTTCACGAATCGCCTGTAATATCCCGTAAGTCCTAGGAAGACCCGTAATTCCCGAACCGTAGGAGGGCGAGGCCACGACAGCATGCTCTCGTTCTTCTTGGGATCAGCCTTGACGCCGCGAGCGGAGACTAAATGTCCCAGGTACTCGACCTCCTCCTGTCCGAACGAACAATTGGATTGCTTGGCGTATAGTTGGTGCTGGCGGAGGATGGTGAAGACGTGCTCGACATGAGTCAGGTGCTCCTCCCAATCAGTACTGTAGATGAAGATATCATCAAAAAATATCAACTGAGCGGAGGAGAAGCGGACGAAAGATCTCGTTCATGACTGCTTGGAACGTGGATGAGGCGTTGGTGAGCCCAAAAGGCATTACGAGGAACTCATAGTGCCCATCATGCGTGCGGAAATATATCTTGTGTATGTCCTCGCGCATTCAAATTTGGCGGTACCCGACCAGAGGTCGAGCTTGGTAAATAGAAGGGCACCGTGCAATTCGTCTAACAGTCCTTCGATCAAAGGAATGTGAAACTTATCCTTGATAGTCGAGCTGTTCAACCCGCGGTAATCCACACAAAATCGCCACGATCCATCCTTCTTTACTAGGATGATGTGAGACGAGAAAGAACTAGTACTGGGGCGGATAGTTCCGGCGGCAAGCATTTCTTTGACGATGCGCTCAATCTCGGTCTTCTGGATGTACGGATAACGGTACGGCCGGATGTTGGTGGGCTCCGCCCCTGTCTTGAGTTGGATCTGATGGTCTCTGAACCTCAGCGGTGGAAGTGTACGGGGTGCCTGAAATATGTCTGCATGCTGAACCAGTATCGCTTGCAACTGAACTGGTACTACTAGAGGAGTTGCGGGGGGTGGGGGGGGGGGGAAGTAATCTCCATAATCACCGCCATCGTGCTACCCTGATCCCCTAGTCGCTCCAAACTTCATTGGGGAGGATTTGAGGCCCCGAGACAGTACTGCTTCCCGTGTTGTAGGAACTCCGTCGTCATCTGATCCCAGTCAAAGGTCACCCACCTCAATTGCCGCAACCACTGTACTCCAAACACCATGTCAGGGCCTCTGATGGGTAGGAGGTAGAAGTCCGTGCGACTTGAGTACCTCTGTATCCGTAATTCCAGCCCCTTCATAACTCCCTCGCACTGAAGTTTGCTTCCATCCGCCGCCATGACATGAAAGGCGGCTCCCCGATCAATCACATGTCCCACTTGATGTGCTACATCGGGATGGATGAAGTTGTGGGTGCTCCCACTATCAACCAGAATCGTCACCCGCTCCTGACTAACCTTCCCCGCAATCCGCATAGTGAGGGGGGCGTTGCATACTTCCATCACCTGTATGGACACGCCAAACTCAATCAAATCCAAGTCCCCGTCCAATTCTGATATGGGAGAGGGTCGTCCTCCACATTCTCATGTAGCATGTAAACCTGTGTCTTTTGACATTTGTGTCCGGGCATGTACTTGTCGTCGCAGTTGAAACATAGACCCTTCTCCTTCCTTGCCCGAAGCTCGACACATGATAGTCGTGTCATGGTTGGTTTGTCGGTCGTCGGTGGTTCTCTCCTGACAACCGCCGGGGTAGTCGCGGTTCTCCCCGAGGTGCGGGTCCGTTTCCTGTTGAAGCGTTCCTCCTAAATGCAAGACAGACTAATGACATGATTTAAACTGTTGGGCATATATGATTGAATCTCGTCACGCAGATGTTGCTTGAGTTCCGACACGAAACAACTAAGCACCATTCTTTCTTCCCAGTGCACTCTATTTGCAAACTTTTTGAACTTCGTGTGATACTCCATCACTGTCCCTTCTGTCGCAATTTCTGAAGGAAGGCCTCAAAGTCTTCGTATTCCAACGACCCAAATCTAATCGTGAATTCCTCCACAAAATCAGCCCAGGGCACATAATCCTTGCCCCTCAGAAACCATTGCACCCACTGAAAGGTATCATCCTCCAAATGGAATGACGCAAGCTGTACCCATTGTCCCTCTGGAATCTCCTAATAACTGAAAAAAAGCTCTGCCTTCTGCACCCAGTCCAAAGCGTCTCCACCTTTAAACTTGGGAAAATCCATGCGCGTCAATTTCGGCAGCATGTAGGCTCGCGGAGCGGCCGGACCGTGCCACCCCGGCTCTTGTCCATACCACGTTGGCCTCCTGTGTTTCGTAGCCTCGAGAGGAGTGCCCGAAAATCATTGACGAGGCAGTCCACCCGCCGGTTGGGGTTGGCCGCCTCACGGAGCACCGCCTCCATAGCCTCCTGGCTGCCCGTAGCCACGCGAGTGAGGTAGGAGTCCATCCGCCCCTCCTCATGGTGGTACCCTAGGTCCAGGATCCCGTCTGTCCCCTCCTAGGTCTTCGCCGAACCGCCTCCACGGTGGACGCCCGATTCCGGACTCGCCGTTTCCGCTCGACACGACTCCTGTGCCTAGCGCTGTTCCGCGACCTCCCCATGCCCCCGTTGTGCCCTCGGCGTCGTTCGATCCCGCCAAGGCCCGACCCTATCCTGCCGATCCGAAGGCCTCGCCTCCTTGTGGTGCAAACTGGTGAAGCCCATTCGGTTCTACGGGTGGAACCAGTGAGCCTCCAGATTCCTCGTTTGATGTCGCCTTCCCCTTCAGATTTTGTGCCAATAAAACTTTGATCCCTTCCATGTGGGTGTCAATCCGTTCCTCCAGCCTTTGTGTGGAAGCCCTTATTTTTTCCTCGATGGAGGCTACCAAATCCATCAATCCGATGTAGTTTTCTTCTATGGTTTCCAACCGGTTGCTTTCCTCTTGCGAGCGAGTGGTCACCATGGTTGTAGGAACGCTTCTCTGATGCTAAATGATAGGAGAATAGAGAGGAGAAGAGAACTAGAGAGGGAAATAGAGAGAAAATTAAGGTTAAGAGGAGGGAGGAGAGAAATACCTGAATAGTCTTGCTTGTCTTCCAAGAGAGAGCCCCGTGTATAAATTTACCCGGGCCCAAGAGGAGCCGGCTGGCCCCTCCCATACGGGGCTGAACCGGGTGGTTTAGCCCCCAAGCCGCCGGTTTTAATGAGTGGGGGCTGAACCGGTTGGTTCAGCCCCGTTGCTGCTTGTCTTCTCCTTTCGCCTGCGTGCGTATTGACGCCCAAAGAACCATGCCATGTTCGGGGGTGTAACAAAGACAAACAGATCTAGAGTTTGATAAATTGACAAATGGTGTGTATAACTGTATATGCTTCTTAAAGTTTTGTATCCCTCTTTTTTGTAATGGTGTAACTACTACAAATAAAAATTCTCATTACAAACTGAGTTCAATACCGCAATGGCGCACATTGATAAGAATACAATTGATTATTAATACCAAATGTTGAACTATATAATCATGTAGAAGTTTTTGAAAGTGATCACCATTGTCTTGACAATTTTCACCAAACATGTCAAGGAAATATTGTCTCCATTTTCACTAGACATGATTATGATTTTGGGAAATGATTTTGTAGGTGAGGAAGTATAGTAAACACTGTAGAGTTTGCGACAAATGTGTTGACCAGTTTGATCATCATTGTAGGGTATGATTCATAGTCACTCTTCTTTTTTTGTTCAGTTGAAATTGATCAATCCATAATACATCTATTGCTTCAATGGTTTGCAGTGGCTTAATAACTGCATTGGGAGAAAAAATTATGGGAGGTTCTTTGCGCTCATGACATCTTCGCTTCTTTTGGTCAGCATAATTATTTTTTAGCACTTTGCACGAGCTAATATTTGTAGAACACCTTGCATGCCTAACCAGTTGCACGAACATCTGTGGTGTTGTTTATAATTTCAGCTTCTTATCGATCAATAATCTAGTGATGTAGCGTAGGCTTACACGAAGGGGTTTTTGACGTGAGAGGGGTGACAATAACCTAATGGAACCAAGGATAGGAAAACGCCTCATGTCCAATCCGTACGAAATAACAAAGCAACACAAACTATAATAAGCTTAATTTGATTAATTGTTTGCGGCGCAAATATTTCGAGGCGAACTAGTTTGGGAGGCCTCTGATTGGAGGGGCAAACTAGAGCCCACGAGTGAATACCTAGGTGAACTAGATATCCTTTCATTCACATGCTCAAGATTTCGTTTCATTCCACTTTTGGTCAATATTTTAACGTCAAACCTGTCAACTGGACAAACATCATTGATTCGTTCTCTTAGTACTAGTACCCATAGTCAAGGAAGTTTTTCTTTAGTTCACTATGATGTATGTGGTCCTTGGTAAAATTTTATCTCTTTCAAGGGCCTAATATTTTGTATTGGTTCTTCATTATTTGTCTAGGGTCATTTGGATATATATGTATAAAAATCGTATTGATGTTCGTAACACACTGACAATGCCCTTGATTATATGGAACAAGACTTTCAATCCTTTTACACTGCACATGGGATGACACATCAAACCTTATACTCATGTACACCGCATTAAAATGAGGTTGTTGAATGGAAGAATTGATGCGGTTAAGAATCATCAAGAATCATCAAGAATCATCACATACTTGATGTTGTCTGCACCTTTTTCATACAAATGTGCCCAAAACCTTTTTGTCAGATAAGTTTCATCAAGAATCATCACATACTTGATGTTGTCTGCACCTTTTTCATACAAATGTGCCCAAAACCTTTTTGTCAGATAAGTTTCTAACTGGCTAACTACTTAATTAATCATGTGTCATATGCTTTTAATGAAGTCACATATCAACTTTGTTCCATCATAGGCTACCTTTCTCTCTTCCACCCATATATTTGAATGTCTCTCTTTTGTTCGCCACTTATGTTGAATGCGTCATGTGGAATGGATGATGCTGTCTGAGCTTGTCTCGCAACTTATTAAAAGGGGCGGTTTAGTTCCACACGGCCAAGCGTGCTCCTTAGTCCTGGGTGTATAAGCAGGGTGACCACTCCTTCCCTAACCGCGTGGTTTTGAGGAGTGACGACACAATGCTTTACACGGTATCAGAGCAGGGGGCACATGGCGAGGGGGTGTTGAGTGCGCCACGTGGAATGTGTTAGATATACTGTACACATTTCATGGTAGACATATCTTAGGCTCACATTAGGTGTTATGGTCGCCCTCTTTTGTACATGTATTTATATCCTATTGTTGATGTGTATAAGATAGGATTTGTTCTTTTCCTTTCGTGGTATCAGAGCCCTAGAGTTCCAGGATTTCGCACTTTAGTTCCCGTCGCTTGTTTCCGCACGCCGTCGCTCGTTTCCACACATCGGGCTCACCTTCTTCCCGCTTGTTGATCACAGAGCATCTGCAACAGCGATCCCCCTCCCGCAATTGATCCCGCAACGACGATCATGGCTTCCGTTCAATCTCGGATCCCGCGCACGGCATCGACTCGCGTCTTCTGATACAGTCGCGTCTTCCGTCGCTGCTTCCGATCCAGCTGCATCTTCCGATCTCTACTTCCGCTGATCCCACGTCTTCTGTCGCTGATCCAGAGTTTTCCTCGACTGATCTGACGTCTTTCATTGTCGATCTTCAGATCTACTTCTCTGATCCGCCGCTCCAATCCGCCGTCCAGACACTTTGTTCCAGCCTCTCTGATCCAACCGCTCTTCAGCTCTTCCGTTTACCTTCAGACACTCCAGCTGCTATTCAGATTCGATTCTGACGATCCGCGACTTCGACACTCCGCGACCTTCTTCTTCGGCTGATTCGGTAGCCCCAATCTGCTTCTCCGGCAGATCCTGCAGGCCCGATCTTCTTCTCCGACTGATCTCGCTACCCCAATTTTCTTCTCCGACTGATCCCGCAGCCCCAACCTCCTCAGTTGATCTTCTCGATGGCATCTGATGCTTGTCCTCCTCCGACACCTTTTGCAGCTCAGTTTAGTGCTTCTCGTTACCCGCTTGTCCGCTGCCACTACTGTCAGTATCTTAGTCATGTCAAATCTGGGTGTGACAAGCTTCAAAGGGCTTATCAGTCTAGTCAGCAACGTGCTCTTGGTGCACCTTCCACTTGTTTTTCGCCTCAGGCGCAGTCTCTCTCTGTATCTGAGCTTGCTTAGCTGATTGCCCAACAGTTCTCCCAACAGGTTTCACTGCCTCGCTCCTTTGCCTCCTACTTTCACGGGATGCTTCTGACGCCTCAGTCTCCCAGTCGATTGCCTCCGCCCCTATAGGTATCTCCCCCTCCGACTAGTTTCTTGACTCTGGAGCCTCCTTTCGCATGACATATGATGCCACCCACTTCTTCTCATGTTGGCCCGTCTTCTCTGCCCTTAGTATTATGGTAGCAGATGACACCATTCACGCCATCACCAGTCGTGGCCTTCTTCATACCTGTCATTTCCACGTTCCTGATGTTTTCTACATACCCAAGTTGTCTATAAACCTTATATCCGTCAGTCAGTTCACATCCCACAGTTATCTTATTATTTTGATAAGTTTACATGCCGTGTGCATGATCGTTTGAATGGAACACTCCTTAGAGCTGGTCGTCGTCGCAGCAGAGTATCCGTCCATGATCGCCTCCATCTTCCATCCACTTCATCGTCACCGACAACTTTCACCCTTTGTCTTTCTTTGGTGGGTTTCTCTCAGTGGCATCATCATCTTGATCATCCAAGTGATTCGCGTCTTGCGTCTCTCATTAGTCATGGATTTCTTGGTCGTGTTTTATTTATCAGTCTCACTCTTGTACGGGCTGTAAGCTTGGTAAACAACTACAACTCTCATATTCATCTAGTGAATTTTGGTCCCAACATTCTTTTGATTTAGTTCATACTGATATTTGAGGTACCTCAAATTTTATATCCAAGGGCGGACATCGGTACTATGTTCTCTTTACTGATGACTATTTTTGTTATTGTTTCGTCTACCTTATGCATTCTTATTCTGTCTTTTTTTTTCTTACTTATGCTACCTTCTTTGTTATGGTGCGCACCCAATTTTTTTTACTTTCATACGTATTTTTCATACTGACTCAGGGGGGAGTATCTCTCACATGCTTTTCGTGGTTTGCTAGCTACCCACAAGACTCTCCCTCAGCTTGTCTGCCCCGTTGTTCACACTCAGAATGACATCGCCGAAAGGAAGCATCGCCGCATTATTGTGACAACTCGCACTCTCCTCATATCCTCTCACGTTCCTCCTCATTTTTGGGTTGAGGTTGTTTCCACTGATGTTTACCTTATGAACATGCAGTCTTCTGGGCCAGAGTCCTGGTGCGTATTTGTACTCCCCCCATTACACTCAGCTTCATGTTTTTGACTATTGGTGCTATGTTTTACTCCCTCCACATGAGTGTACCAAGCTCTCTGCTCAGTCTGTTCCCCGTGTCTTTATTGGATACAGTCCCGAGCATAAGGGTTATCGTTATTATGACCCTATTGTACGTCGACTTTTCATCTCATGTGATGTCACCTTTGACGAGTCTCACCATTTTTTTGCGTTCTCTATCCCCTCGACCTCACACTCATCTGTTACTCTCTCTGATGTGCAGTTTCTCACACTTCCCATCTCGCCGCCTCATGTATCCTCTCCTCTGATATGTTTCCCTCCCCTTTCCTTGCGTCCGACCTCTTCAACCTCACCACCTCCAACCCCTCCAATTTCACCTCCTCACTCCTTCCCTTCACCACCCACTTCCTCCTCCGACGAGCTTGTCGTCCCGCTTCCATATCACTATACTCGTCGTCCCCTTTCTGTTCCCTCCCCTCCAGTGTCCCCAGACTCAATGTCTGTCTCCTCCAGCGAGTGTCCTGTGGATGATCCACCTATGCGTCGCAACCCACATTGTGAGAGATGTCCTCCCGCCCGCCTTAGCCTTGCTATACTACCGCTGGACCTACCTGCCCTTCCTGCTACTGTCTGTTGTACTTCATAGCCGACTTCCTACCGTAAGGCTGCCCAGATACCCGAGTGGCGAGTTGCTATGTCTGCTGAGTTGAAGACGCTTGAGCACACTCGTACATGAGACCTTGTTCCTCTTACACCCGGTGATGGTCCTATTACTTGTAAGTGAGTCTTCAAGATCAAGACTCGCTTTGATGGTTCTGTGGAGAGGTACAAGGTTTGACAAGTTGCTAGTTGTTTTCAGTAACAACAGGGGAGAGACTATGATGAGACCTTTGCATTAATCACACACATGACCACAGTTCGTACTCTTATTGCAGTTGCAGCTGTTCGCCACTGGTCTTTATTCCATCTCAACGTGAAGAATGTTTTTCTTCACGACGATCTTTGACAGGAGGTGTATATGCTCCCTCCTCTCGATCTCTCACCCCCTCCACGCCTTGTCTACCGCTTGAGGCAGGCTATTTACGGGCTCAAGCATGCGTGTTTGCACATTTCAGCTCCGCCATTACAGTCGTTGGTTTTATGCCGAGTCCACATGATTCAGCCATGTTTGTGCACTCCTCTCGTGGTCGGACTCTTATGTTAATTTATGTGGATGATAGAATTATTTTGGGTGATGATCATTCTTATGTGACCTTTGTCAAGGATCACCTTCAGCAGCAGTTTCATATGACTGACCTTGGACAATTGAGCTACTTCTTGGGTCTTGAGGTCACCTCTACAGACCGTGGTTTTCAGCTCTCTCAGAGACATTACACATCGGATCTATTAGCTTGGGTTGTTCTCTTTGACTCTCGCAGCGTGGACACCCCTATCGAGCTTCACCTTCAACTACGACCAGATGTTGGGGTTCCACTCTCTGATCTTACTCGCTATCGTCACCTTGTTGGGAGTCTCCGCTACCTCACCATTACTTGGCCTGACATTACCCATGTTGTTTATGTGTTAAGTCAGTTTGTTTGTGTGTCTACCTCTGTGCATTATGGTCACTTTTTGTGGCTCCCGAGCTATCTCTAGGCGATGACTTCTCGTGACTTCTTCTCCAGTTGTAGTTCCCTACAGCTACGTGCTTATTTGGATGCTACCTGGGTCTGTGATTATGTTGACCTTCGATCAGTCACTGGTTTTTGTTTGTTCTTGGGTTCTTCACTTGTTGCATGGAAGTCCAAGAAGCAGACTGAGGTTTCTCGTTCCAGTACTGAGGCTAAGCTTCTGGTCATGACTACCGTCGTTGTGGATATTATTTGGCTCCGCTGGCTTTTTGAGAAACTTGGTGTCTCTTCTCTAAATCTCACTCCACTCCACTGTGATAACACCAGTGTCATTCAGATTACTCTAAAGTCTAAACCTGGTGAAGCACTCACTCTTCAAGCATATCAGGGTGGATGCTTTCTTCCTACGTGAACAGTATGGTCGTGGAACTTTTGCTCCTTTGTTCCTTCTAATCAGCAACTTGTTGATTTGATGACTAAGCCACAGACGCGGACCCAACATGCCTATCTCTTGTCCAAACTCTCGGTGTATGATCCCCCGTGAGTTTGAGGGGATGTTAGATATACTTTACATATTATGTGATTGATATATCTGAGGCTCTCTTTGGGTGTTGTGGTCACCTTCTCTTGTATATGTATTTATATCTCATTGTTGATGTGAATAAGATACGATTTGATCTTTTCCTATCAGATTGGACGGTGATGTCCAAGCGTGTGTCACGACTCGTTAAAAGGGGTGGTTTAGTCTCACCTTGCTAGCATGCTACTTGGTCCTAAGTGTATAAATGCGGTGACCACTCCTCTCTTAACTTCGTGGTTTAGTCTCACACTGCCTAGCGTGCTCCTTAGCCCTAACTTGCCTATGTTATATCAAGGATGGTGTGCTTCTAACACCCCCCCCCCCCTCAAATTCACGGGGGATCATACATCGAAAATTTGGAGAGAAGAAACTCATGTTGAGCTCAAGTTAGAGGTTTGGTGAGCAAATCGGCAAATTGGCGCTCGGTGAGAACATAATGGGGAACAAGAGTGCTCTGAGTGTGCTAATCGCGAAGGAAGAAAGCGTCAACACCAATATGCTTGGAGAGCGAGTGCTTGGTTGGATTCAGAGTAATCTGGATAGCGCTGGTGTTATCACAATAGAGAGTGGTAGGATCATAAGGAGCAGCACCAAAATCAACAAGCAGCCAACGAAGCCAGACAATATCCCCAGCTGTAGTGGCCATGTCACGGAGTTTTGCCTCTATGCTAGAATGAGAAACTCCAGTCTGGTTCTTGGATTTCCAGGCAATGAGTGAAGAGCCCAAGAAGAGACAGAAGCCGGTGATAAAACGACGATCAATGGGATCACTGGCCCATGTAGCATCAGAATAAGCCTGTAACTAGAGAGAGCTGTTGCGGGGGTAGAATAGCCTACGAGACATAGTAGCATGAAGATATCGAAGAACATGCAGTAGGTGAGCATAGTGAATTATTGTGGGAGCACTCACAAACTGACTCAGCATATGGACGGCAGAGGCAATGTCAAGTCTAGTGATGGTGAGGTAAAACATGCTCCCAATCAGATGGTGATACCATGTCGGATTGGAGAGAGGAGGGCCCTCATCAGGACACAGCTGAAGGTGGAGCTCCATGGAAGTAGTAGCAGTGCGGGTGTCGAACAGAGCAGCACGAGCTAGTAAATCAGAGGTGTGGCGTTGCTGAGATAACTGATAGCCAGTGGAAGTGGCAGAGAACTCGATGCCCAAGAAGTAACTCAGAGTGCCAAGATCGGTCATCGGAAATTGCTGTTTAAGGTGATGCTTGACAAACTCAACATGAGCGGGATCATCACCAGTGATAATCATGTCGTCCACATATAATAGGAGAAGAATTCGACCCCGTGATGAGGAGTAGACAAATAGAACTGGGTCATAATGACTAGGCTAAAAACTAGCTGCAAGAACTGCTGAACTAAAACGCTCAAACCAGGCTCGCTGAGCCTGTTTGAGACCATAAAGTGCTTGACAGAGACGACAGACAAGTCCAGGAGCAATAGAGAGGTCAGGGGGGGAAGCATATACACCTCCTGCTGCAGATCACCGTGAAGAAAGACACTCTTCACATCCAACTGAAATAAGGACCACTGACGGGCGACTGCAACGGCAATGAGGGTCTTGATAGTAGTCATGTGAGCTACAGGAGCGAAAGTCTCATCATAGTCCCGACCATGCTCTTACTGAAAGCCACGAGCCACCAACCAGGTCTTGTATCTCTCCACTGTGTCATCCGAGCGAGTCTTCACTTTAAAGACCCACTTGCAGGTTATAGGGATTGTCCCAGAGGGTAATAAAACAAAATCCCAAGTAGAAGTGCGCTCCAAAGCACTCAAATCGTCAGACATGTGGGCCTGCCACTCAGGAATCAAGGCAGCCTCCCTGTAGGTACTAGGCTCTGGAACACCATAAGTAGCCGCTGGAAGGGCTGATAGGTCAGGGACCGATAGATCAAGCAGCTGAGTAGCAAGGTTGAGGCGATCAGGTGGATGCCGATCACGAGTGGGGTAGCGTCATGCTAGAGGATCGTTCACAGGTAACTCACTGGAAGAGGCCAGATGTAGAGGGACAGATGACACATTTGTAGGACAAGGCTGCCGAATATAGTGCCAGCATAGCGCTGAGGAGGAGGGTCACGAACCTGAATAGGAAGATCAGGAGACTGTGGGGAAGACTCAAGAAGAACAGGAGCACGAACCTCGACAGGAAGGTCAGGTGACTATGGAGATGACTCAGGAAGATGGACAGGAGACAGTGATCCTGGTGAAGACGGAGTGTGAGGTGACTCAGGCTCTGTTTGGCACGGCTGCAGCGACTGGAGAAGCAGTGGTGGAATAATCAGCTGTTTTGTACAGTTGTGGCAGAATCTATGCATCTGTTTGGAAGAACAACTGTTAAAGTGCTTTTTCAGCCAGTGGGACACAATTACATGAACAAAAAATTTTGAAATCTGCATAGTTTGAACAGTGGTGGACAAGGCTGGCCGGAGAAGCCAACAATGAAACAAGAAGAAGGAAATCAGAAAATGGCCACAGGAATATCACACAGAGGGAAACATATTATCAGGAAAACAATATCATGCAAAAAAACTAAAATGGCTTCTCTTAAATATTCCTGAAATCAAATAAGATCTCTGATGGCATTATCACACAGAGGGAAATAATTCTTCATCTTCTGATGAATAGGGAAAGAGATGCCTAACCAAAAAACAAAACAGTAAAACACTACTATGGTGAATGGGTTATTGCCATTAGCCATCTCAAATCAGAAAAACCGGAGCCGCTGCAGGAGTATCGGAAGCAAGGGTTAATGCCATTAGTGGGTTCGAGGCCATGATTGTTATAGAGAAAAGAAACGGAAATGCAGCAGGCTGAGATTATTCCGTCGGGGAGATTAAAGACATCAGGCAGGTTGAGGTTCTCCACGACTCCAGGAGGAGATGGAGTCGGGAGTGCCATGATTTGGAGAAGGAGAATTAGGAGGAGAGGGAGACGGGAGGGTGATGGTTTGGGGAAGATGAACCAGAAGGAGAGGGAGAGAGGAGGGCGATGATTTGAGGAAGGAGACAATCAGGAATGCTTCGCGTTTTTGGAGTCGTGAAAAAAATGCGCGACTCCAAATCGCTCTTTTTTCATCATTTTAGAGCGGCGACGGATTCCACCATTGGGGTTAAAATTTTGTTTGGCGCGGCTGACTTAGAATCTGCGGCATGCTGCTCTTAAAACGCCCCGACAATCAAAGCCTCAGTGGAGGGTGACACCGGCGGTGGTATGGAGAGAAAGAGTGTTGGAAACGTGGATAAGCACACGCACACCACAAAATTTTTCACAGCAAAGTAGTCGGCGAGACCACCTATGCGAGACCGCCAAGTCGCGCGGTTACCAACCCGGCGGGACCGCACCCCACTTGCGGTTAGATCACTCAACCCGCACGACCTCGACGTCAACCAACTTCTACTCGCTTGCGAGTCCTCCAGCCAGCAGTACCCTCTCGCGAGCTCACTCTCCTCTCGCGAGCTGCACCCCGCGAGCACTACCCAGGCGAGCTGGCTCCGTGAGACCAACAGGCGAGACAGCTACACCCTTGCTGCTAGACCCCCACACGCGAGTACTCAACCCGCGAGTACACCTCCCGCAGCGAGATCACCAACTCGCGAGTTGCACAAGCCGCGAGTTCCCTCTCGCGGCGAGTTCACCAAGCCGCTTAGCTTCAACTTCTAACCGCCCGGACTAGAGTCTCTCCAGCGCTGCAGCGCTCCTCTCTCTCTCTAAAACCGAAATATGAAGGAGGAAGAAACTTCTATTCCAGCAACCTTTAAAATGAATTACAAGGGGCCTATTTATAGGCAAAGTAAAACTATACAACCTCTCTCATAATAAATGCATCTCACCTTCTCTCCTATTAAAAACATACCAAATAAATTTATTAAACCATTACAATAAAACATAATAAACCTTTGACTTGTTGATCCGGTCAACCAAGTCAATCTCCAATAAACTCCCCCTCAAACTTGGCAGATCATGCCGAGTTTGCCTTTGAGCTTCTCGAATGTCTTCACCTTCAACGCCTTAGTGAATATGTTCGCAACCTGCTCTCCAGTTGGGCAATACACCACCTCCACTATCTTCTGCTCCACTTGTTCACGGAGGAAATGATACCTCGTCTCGATGTGCTTGCTCCTCCCATGCAGCACCGGGTTCTTCGCGAGCTGGATGACCGACATGTTATCCACTAGCACTGTCGTTGGCCCTTCCTGCGCATGATGCAACTCTCCCAGAAGGTTCCGTAGCCAGATAGCTTGACAAGCACATGCCGCAGCTGCAATGTACTCTGCCTCACATGATGATAAAGCTATCGTAGCCTGCTTCTTAGAACTCCATGAGAACGCCGCGGTTCCCATGTTGAACGCATACCCGGAAGTGCTCTTCCGGCCGTTCACATCTCCTCCGTAGTCGCTATCCGAGTAGCCGACTAGCTTCAACTCTCCTCCAGATGAGTACTTCAGGCCATGGTCCCGAGTCCCGTTCACATACCTCAGGATCCTCTTCGCTGCTATGAAGTGGTCCTACTTGGGTTCCTCCATGTGCCTGCTTACTACCCCGACCGCATACATGATGTCCGGCCTAGTGAAAGTCAAGTACCTTAGTCTTCCGACCAGACTCTTGAACATAGTTGGGTCCACTCCTTCCTCTTCAGAATCCTTCAGCTTTGTTCCGGGGTTCGCAGGAGTGGAGATAGCCTTGCTACCCTCCATCCTGAACTTCTTCAGAATCTCCTCGGCATACTTCTTCTGGGAGATGAAGATCCCATCCTCTCTTTGCTGTACCTCAACTCCCAAGAAGTAGCTCAGCTCTCCCAAGTCCGTCATCTCGAACTCCTTCATCAGCCTCTTGAACTCTTCGAACATCGCAGGGTTGCTCCCGGTGAATATCATGTCATCCACGTATGGACATAGGATCATGATGTCCACACTCTTCTCCACCTTCATGTAGAGAGCATACTCATATGGGCACTTGATATACCCATTCTCCTGAAGGAATTTGTCTATTCTCCCATTCCAAGCTCGAGCTCCCTGCTTCAGTCCGTACAAGGCTCTGCTCAGCTTGCAGACCTTTCTCTCCTTGCCTTTCACAACGTACCCTGGAGGCTGCTCGATGTACACATCCTCCTCCAGGTACCCATTCAGATACGCCGCCACAGCATCCATTTGCATGATAGTCCATCCGTAGTGTGCCGCCAGTGCGATGATCAGCCTTATAGTATCGATCCGCGCCACTGGGGCGTAGACTTCATCATAGTCCACCCCTTGGACTTGTCTATACCCTTTCACCACCAGCCTTGCCTTGTGTTTCTCCACAGCTCCGTCTTTGTTTTTCTTCACCTTGTAAACCCATTTCACTCCGAGGGGTTTGTGGCCCGCCGGTGGATCAACTAGCTCCCACGTATCGTTCTTCTTGATGGAAGCCATCTCGGCATCCATTGCCTTCCTCCAAGATTTCTCCTGGGCAGCTTCTTCATAGGACCGTGGCTCGCAATCTGCTAAAAGACAATATAATGAATAGTTAGCATGAATTGGGACCGTCTCCTCATAGATCTCTGCCAACCCCTTCATCCTGGGTGGTGGACTCTCGGAGTCACTCCGGCTCCCGCTTCTTCCTCCAGAATTTCCTCCTCTTGAGCTTTCCCCTCTTGAATAGGAGGTGGAAGCTCCCCCTGAATTTCTACTCGGTGGTGATGGCGGCTCAGCTCCACCATTCTCGGCTCCAGCCTCGTGACCACCCTCTTCTTCATCTTCAAAGAACATGCCCTTCATACTTCTTGTCTCCTCATCCCAGCTCCAGCTGCTTCCTTCTTCAAACACCACGTCCCTCGAGATTATGGCCTTTCCCGTCACCGGGTTGTAAAATTTATATGCCTTGCTCTCCGGAGCGTAGCCCACAAAATGCACTTCTCGCTCCTATCATCGAGCTTCTTCCTTCTCTGGTCTGGGATGTGAGCATGAGCTACACACCCGAAGACCCTTAGGTGCTTCACACTCGGCTTCCAGCCGCTCCATGCTTCAAACGGTGTCATGAACTTCACACTCTTTGTGGGGCATCTGTTCAGTAGATACACCGCACATTGCACTCCTTCCGCCCAGAACTTCTTCGGTAGCCCCTTCTCCTTCACCATGCTCCTCGTCATGTTCATGATGGTGAGGTTCTTCCTCTCTGCCACTTCGTTCTGCTGCGGTGAGTATGCCGCCGTCAGTTGGTGTGATATTCCATTCTCTTTGCAGAAATTATCAAACAGCCTCGAGGTGTACTCCCCACCTCGATCTGTCCTCAGCACTTTCAACGGTTGCCCACTTTCCTTCTCGGCCATCGCCTTGAACTCCCTGAACTTGTCAAGGGCCTCAGACTTCTCTCTCAGAAAATACACCCAACACTTCCGACTATAGTCGTCCGTGAAGGTGATGTAGTACTTGCTTCCGCCTATTGAGGTGGTCTCAAACGGAGCCGCGATATTCGAGTGAACCAGTTCAAGTTGTCGCCTTGCTCTCCAGGACTTCCCTCCTTCGAACGTTTGCCTCTTGAGCTTCCCCTTCGTGCACGCTTCACACACTTTCTGTGGAGGGGAGATCATAGGCAGATCCGCTACCATCTTGGAGTGGGATAGTAGCTTCAATCCCGTGAAGCCCAAATGCCCCATCCTATAGTGCCATAGCCATGCTTCTTCCTCTTCTCTTGTTCTCGCGAGACAAGCCGTCTCTTGAGCATCCATCTTCAGCGTGAAGAGACGGTTCGCCGTCATCTTCACCTTCACTACCTCCTTCCCTTGATCATTCTTCATTGCTAGAGACCTATCCTTCATCTGCACGCAGTAGCCTCTCTCCACTAACTGCCCAATGCTCAAGATGTTGGTTTTCAACCCTGGTACGTAGTACACATTGTTCAGGTGTACTCTCTCCCCGTTCAGTTTCACAACAACCAGGCCCTTTCCTTCCAAGGAAATCTTCGAAGCATCCCCGAAGCTAACCTCACCCCCACTGGGTTCAAGGTTAGAGAACATCTCCTTATCTCCACACATGTGGTTGCTCGCCCCTGTGTCTAGATACCACACTTCATTTCTTCCTTCTTCTGCCCCTCGGTAGGTTAGAAACATCATTGGGTCTCCACCCCCAACATCGTTCCCCTTGTTCCTAGCCTCCGCATAATGGTTGGCTTCTTCTGTCTTCCTCGGAGCCCAACAGTCATAGCTCATGTGCCCAAACTTGTTGCAGTTGTAACACTGAACTTGGGCTCTTCCTCCTCGGCCTCTTCCTTGGCCTCTTCCTCTTCCTCTTCCATCTTCCCACCTTCCTCCTTGAGGTTGTTCCGTCTCTCTCTGGTGGTATTGGTTTCTTCTCTGATCTCTTCCTCCTCTTCTTCCTCTTCCTCTGCCTTGTTGACCTCGGCCACGCTGGCCGCCTCCTCTTCCGGAGCTCTCTCCGAAGTTCAGCTGGTTCTGGAGTGCTTTTCCCAAGCCACTCGCTTCTTCATCATCCTGCATCATCCGGTACTCATGAGCTTGCAATGAGCCTACAAGCTCATCAACAGTCATCAAGGTGTGGTCCTTCGACTCTTCGATCGCCACAACCACATGGCGGAACTTCCGCGACATCAATCTCAGCAGCTTCTCCATGAGGCTCACATCATCTATCGTCTCTCTGTTTCTCTTCATCTCGTTTGTGAGCGTCCGCAGACGGGTCACAAAGTCTCCGACCTTCTCCGTGGCCTGCATTCTCAACATTTCATATTCACCCCGGAGAGACTGCAACTTCACTTTATTTGCCTTGTCTACTCCTTGCATGGAGCGTTGCAACACTTCCCATGCTTCTTTTGAGCTCACAGCCTCCGAGATCTTCTCAAAGGTGGCTTCATCTACTCCTTGGTATAATGTGAACAATGCCTTCTTATCTTTCTTTCTTGCTTCCCTTAATGCCGTCTTCTGGGCATTGGTCAACGCCGCTGCTGCTTCGGCAGTAAACTCTTCATACCCGTCCTCAACTATCTCCCATAGTTCCTTTGAAGCGAGTAGCACCTTCATCTGAATACTCCAGTTTCCATAATTTGTCTTTGTCAACTTTGGGACTTGCCCCGACATGGCACCTCCAAACTCCATCTCTCCTCTACTTCAAACCTTCCGAGTCACCGTAAAGGTTTGCAACCTCCCTCTGATACCACTTGTTGGAAACGTGGATAAGCACACGCACACCACAAAATTTTTCACAGCAAAGTAGTCGACGAGACCACCTATGCGAGACCGCCAAGTCGCGCGGTTACCAACCCGGCGAGACCGCACCCCACTTGCGGTTAGATCACTCAACCCGCACGACCTCGACGTCAACGAACTTCTACTCGCTTGCGAGTCCTCCAACCAGCAGTACCCTCTCGCGAGCTCACACTCCTCTCGCGAGCTGCACCCCGCGAGCACTACCCAGGCGAGCTGGCTCCGCGAGACCAACAGGCGAGACAGCTACACCCTTGCTGCTAGACCCCCACACGCGAGTACTCAACCCGCGAGTACACCTCCCGCAGCGAGATCACCAACTCGCGAGTTGCACAAGCCGCGAGTTCCCTCTCGCGGCGAGTTCACCAAGCCGCTCGGCTTCAACTTCTAACCGCCCGGACTAGAGTCTCTCCAGCGCTGCAGCGCTCCTCTCTCTCTCTCTCTCTCTCTCTCTCTAAAACCGAAATATGAAGGAGGAAGAAACTTCTATTCCAGCAACCTTTAAAATGAATTACAATGGGCCTATTTATAGGCAAAGTAAAACTATACAACCTCTCTCATAATAAATGCATCTCACCTTCTCTCCTATTAAAAACATACCAAATAAATTTATTAAACCATTACAATAAAACATAATAAACCTTTGACTTGTTGACCCGGTCAATCAAGTCAATCTCCAATAAAGAGAACGTCATCAATTGTAGTGGAAATGTGAGTAGAGGGAGGAGGAAACGAAGGCGAGCAGGGAACAAAGAAAGGGCGATTCTCAACAAAAGTAAAGTCTCGAGAGATAAGAACACGACGAGTTACAGGATCATACCATCTATAACCCTTATGTTCAGGACTATAATCAATGAAAACATAAGCGGTGGACTGAGCAGATAGTTTGGTGCGCTCACGAGGAGGAAGAACATAACATAAACAACCATACAAACATAGGTGGTCATAATGAGGACAACCAAACAGACGCTCACCGGGACTGCTATCATGTAGGAAAGAGGATGGATGAAGATTGATAAGATAGACAACAATGGATATGGCTTCAGCCCAGAAATGTGGAGGCACATGAGAGGCAATAAGAAGAGTGTGAGCCGTCTCAATGATATGACGATGCTTCCTTTCCGCGGTGTCATTCTGAGAATGAGCATCAGGACAAGAGAGCTGAGGTAGAGTACCATGAGAGGTCAAAAGATCACGAAAAACATGTGACAAGTATCCCCACTGAATTGGAGTGAAAAGTGCAGATAAATGCGGAGAACTGAGTACGCGTCATAGAAACAAACTCAACGTAAATGCAAAAGAAATTAGTGCAAGAACGCATCATGTAAACCCATGTATAACGAGAGAAATCATCAACAAAAATAACACAATAACGATGACCACCTTTTGAAGTAAAGGGGGCAAGACCTCATACATCCGAATGAACTAAAGCAAAAGGACAAAATGAGCGAGACTCGCTGGTAGGGGTGGAAATAGGCCAGACGGCCTATCAGGGGTCTGCTGCCTGGCCTGACCTGGCCTATTTTCTATTTATCATAAAAAATAGGCATGTTTTTAAAACAGGCCCATGCCTCTATTATTAAAGTCTGGTCTATAAGCATGCAGACCGACCTACATTATTTTTAAATAATAAATAAAATTAATTTATTATATAAATTTAAATATCCCTAATTATCTAATTACTAATAGTATATTAAAATAGAAACATTCTCATTTCCTAATTACTAATAGTGTATTAAAATAGAAACATTCCCATTTCCCGATTTCTCTGTTCTCTTCTCACACACACAGCCGCAGGTCTAGCAGTCTGCCTCGCTAACCCTAACGCCTCTCCTCTCCTCTCTAACCCTAGTGCCGACTGTCGAGTGTCGAGCCGCCGACTGCCGAGAGCTCACGAGTCGCGAGGCTGTACAAGGGTGAAGGGGCCTGCAATCGGCCAAGCATTTAATCTCACCGGCTTCTGTCGTCCGGCCCGTCCTCCAGATCTCCACCGCAGGTATTTTTATGAGATTTTTGTAAATAATCAGCATCATCATGAGATTTTTGTTTTGCCCTTTCAGATTTTGAGCTTTAAAACGATCAAAAAATAGATCATGTTCAAAATCTTGAAAGTAATGATGAGGGAAACACTTCTATTCATTTGGATAACATTTCTCAAGAGATAGGTTCAAGTCAATCTAGTGAAGATATATATACCGTGCAAGCATTAATTTGTGGTGGAGATTGACTAGGTAACAAATTTGGCTTGAAGCGGAAGGAAAAGGTATAATGTTTTTTTAATTTTAATTTCTTGTATATAAAAAATCTAACATCTTTTTTTATTTCAGGATGAACCCGAGATAAATCATATCAATTTGCCTCTTTGAAAAAAAAAAGAAATGAAGATGATGTATCGTGTATCCCTTACTTATGGCTTAAATCTAGTTGCTGTTGATTGTGAATTTGGACTGTTGTATCAATTGATTTAAGAGAGACGGTTCAAGTCGATAAGGATACATCTTTGGTTCTGTTCTGATAATTTTGACTTTTGAAAAATGAATTATTAAGTATGCCTACATGCCAAGCCAGGCCTACCCATTTTACAAAATAGGCCAGACTTATATTTTGTTCTACATCAGGGTAGTAGGCCAGGCTCGGGCCCAAAAAGACTAATGTAGGCCGTGCCTGTTTTCCATAAAGCCTGGCCTGGCCTGGCCTATTTCCACCCTTACTCGCTGGACCGATATGGGAGTTGTAGTTGTTTGCCAATCTTACAGCCCGTACATGAATGCGAGTGATCAACAGACACACGACCTAAGATACCCTGACAAACAAGATATGATAGACGAGCTCTACTGGGATCGCCGATACGGTGATGTCGTTGTGGAAAGCTAATTGACGAAAGGCAGATAGGAGATGCAACAGAGACCGCATCAGGAAAAAGTGATAGCGAAGTGGATGAAGGAAGGTGGAGATAGTCGAGCACATAAACCCCACTACAATGACGGCCAGTTCCAATGAGCTTCCCGGTGTGATGATCCTCCACATGACACAAAAGAGTATCAAAAGTAACAAGACAACCTCGAGAAGCAAGTTGACTAATAGATATGAGGTTCATGAAGAGTTAAGAGATATATGCAACATCAGGAATGTGAAAGTGAGTGGTATGCAGGATACCACAACTAGTAACAGGCAAGGTGATGCCATTAGCAATGATTACACGTAGATCAGAAGAAGAAGGCTGGCAGGAATGTAAGGGAGATGCATCAAAAGTTATATGAAAAGATGCACCATAATCAAGTAACCAGGAAGCCTTACTGATACTTGCCGAGGCAGACGCAACCGCTGAATCGGTCTGTGAAACGGAGGCATGGCTGACGGCAGACGTCGGGGACGAGGTGGTACGACTCTGAGAGAGCTGCTGCACAAGCTGCATGGTCTGATCAGATACAGAGGTGGGACTGCTAGGAGCAACTTGATGTGGTGCACGCTACTGGATTAGAACACGTTGTAACATTTGACACTCCGAACTAATGTGTCCGAAGTTGTGACAGTAGTGACAGCGGGGAACACAACGCTGATATGAGACCATGTAGGCAAAAACAGCGGAAAGGGGCAGCAGGCAGCAACTAGGGCAACGGGATTTGCACTCAGGCACTAGGAGGCGCTGAGAGAAAAACATCAGCAGAGATGGAAGAAGGCAGCGGGACTTCGACAGGATCTGCACTTAGTGGAAGAGGGCAGCAGGCAGCAAGGCTTCGACAGGATCTGCACTCATCGGGCGGCTCCAGCAACATGTGCGAAGGATTCGGCGGGCGACTACCACGACGGGATCAACGGGCGTCTTCCACGACGGGATTGTCGCTGCAGCAGCAGAAACGGGATCGGATCGGCGCTGTCTGGACCGCGATCTACGAGCGGGAAGGAGACGAGCGACGGGTGCGCGAAGGAGAGGAGCAACAGCGTGGGGAACCTCCTTCTGATACCATGTTAGGAAGTACCTTCTCCTCCAATAGCCTAGTCCATCCTAAGGTAGAAGCATGCGGAAAGCCCAGATGGCCCTGTATCAAGATATATGAAGAAAGCCCTAACAATCCAAACACTCCTAAGCAATTATAGTGAAATAAATTTGACCTTCATGGGCTGTTAATGTGAATCACATTTTTCCCATAGTCTCTTTCATTCTGGTTGATATATTGACAGGGCTCCTGGCTTTATCTATTGGCTTGGACTTGCAGCTTATTCTACAATGGTCGATTGGAGTAATGGTGCTGATTTTATGTTTTCTTGACCGGAAGAGATACTCGCTGGAGATAGTGTCGAAGTTAGGAAGCAGCTTCTCCTTCGCCCCTTTCACAGTCGTCGTGGTTAGCATTCCATCAACTTTTGTCGCACGAAAGGCATTGTGATCTTTCATACTGTCACGTATGAATATTTACTCTCACGTTGCAGGCTTCTTGCACCTTCCTGGCAATGCTCGCAACTCTCCCTCTTGCTCAACTGTTCTTCTTCCACATCCTTCTGATAAAAAAGGTAAACGGTCGATTTATTTTGATTTTTGTTAGACATCCATTAGAACAAAGTTTATGCTCAAAATTGTTCCAACTTTCTACTATCGAAGAAGAAATTCGATTACTGGTCTTAAGATAAATCATGCATAGGTTCTCACTACATATATGTGTCAAGAACTTCAATTTCAAACTCTCTGCTTAAACTCCAAATCTCAGCAACAAAGATCGAGTGAGCTCTTCATCTTTGTTTTTTGATTTCAGGGCATCAGCACATATGATTATATTGTAGCCATAAGGGAGCAGGAGCAACAAGGTCTTGGCCAGCAGAGTCCACAAATGTCGTCTGCTAGTTCTCTTGCTGGATTCAGCAGTGCAAGTTCTTTTAATGCATTCCAACGCTCTTCATGGTGCACCCCACCTAGGCTATTTATCGAGGATCAGGTATAATGTTAACTTTTTTCTTTCTCTAGGATCAGGTATAATGTCAACTTTATTTACATTATTGTTTTTATTAACAAAATGAGCACAAGAGCAAACACAAATTGTCATATAGATAAAATGAGCTAGAAGACGCTGAATTGTCAGTTTTTGAGGAGACCTATCTACACTATTAACTATCCAAGTTTTTTCTAGGAGTTACCATAGTTACAGGTTGCACTCATCTAACTTTTAAAATTACAAAAATCTCCCACGTAAGTTTACTTTTCATAACATACATGCCCAAAAAATACCCATTGCAGCGGACCTAAACTTATAGGGGAGTTTTTTGTAATTTCAGAAGATAGAGGGGTGCAACATGTAATTTTGCAAACTCACATAGGAGGTCCCACTAAATGACCACACACACATAGGGACACACACAGTGCCCCACGCGACAATACTCTAGCCACAACATTACCACGGCGCGAAACAACTTTTTTTGGAATTTACTTCAAACTGAGTATTGTTACGGTTGTGCATGCTTTCTTTATAATCCACTGAGAATCCTTTGCTAGTTTGTATCAAGTATCAAGTGTTTAGTACCAATATTATAATTTTTGCTACTTATATTGGAATCAAAATGCTGAACCCTCATTTTGTCACTAATGCAAATTCTGATAATTTGTTTTGGCTGATATCATTTCTAAATTGAAGGACATGTTTATTTCTACCATGAAAGTCGTCTGCTTTTTTTTTCAGTTTGATGTCATTTCTCAAGAAATCAACCTGTCCCTAAATTCTGATGGGAAGAAAATGCTGCCAGCTGAAGCTAGGAAAGAGAGTACAGTAAACATTAAACTTAATCCTTGGACGTTGGCACGGTTGAACCCGGAACAAGTTTCAAAAGCGGCTTCCCTTGCCAGGATTAAGTCGAAAATTCTGCTGCCGATTTCAAAACAAGCACCGCACGAACACGATGCAGATTCCCGAAGATACAATAAAAAGAGAAGCAGAATCCCCATGGATACTCCTCTTCATCCTTCGGCGAAAATTTCAGCAACTGTCAGTGATATTCGTGACATCCGTCTGCCTGCTTACGCATCCAGCGTCTTAGCTCCGCTGCAACTCGAAGCACGGAGATCCTTCATGCCGAGTAGAGCCGCTGCCGGTGTGCATGAGGTGTCCCCGGGCAGCAGCGCGGGCTCGCTGGATCTTCCTTCTTTTCGCATATCTTCCTCGGGAGCGGAGGATTCTCAGCGGCGGATATCTCTAGCGCACGGAGGTGCGGAGTTCTTGAGATCCGCCAGCGATGGGTATGAAGCCTCCGGAGGCGAAGACAGTGATATTGTCCCTTCAAGAATCGTGCACAGATCATTGAATTGGTCGAGTGTGATTTTAAACTCGGATTATGGCGGTGAGTAACGGTCACATTGTAAGATTTTGGCTCCATTTTGTTAAAATAGGTGTATGCATATTCATCAGTGGTGAAATGTGCACTAGAAATTACAACAACTTTTAAGATTTATACTTGATGCTAATCTTATTCACTTTTCATGCTAAGTATGACATGAAGCACTTCAACAGACCAACAGATAGTGCCCTCGCAACAGAAACCACTTTATAGAATTTCGTGTAAATTAAAGGTCCGTTTGACGCGGTGTTTTTGCTCCATTGAGTTTGGACAAAAACGCCACTGTCATAAGAGATGTGTTAGGCATGATAGCGGTTATGACCGTCACCAAAATTTTTTTAGTTTTGAACATAAAATTGGATGAACTGTCTTATGTTAGGTCATAAGACGTTCACAAACGACGGTTCATAACTACCGCATTCACAATCGCCTCCGTGCCAACCAGACCCTAAGATTGGGATTTTTCTTTAAGAGTTATTTGAAAGATTATTATGGTTATTGTGTAGTCTATGAAACTCATCTTATTCTATGGTTAGATTGTGTGGAAAATTAGAGTAGCCCCTCTTTTTTGTACCTATGAAATGATTTGCTGCTGCCTGTAGATTTAGCTCGTATTGAGGTTAATCACTTGAGTTTTATGTTATTTTGCGTTTGTTTGTCTCATTCTATGGTTCAACTTTTTGTTTGTATATCCATGAGTGGATAAACATAAAGGTGGGCGTGTCAATTCGCCCGTGTAGCCCTAGTGACATTTGTGTGATTAGATTGTATACCTAATCATGCATTGCATGTAAGGAAGTGAGTGACATTCTCATAATCACCTTTGGATTTTCTAGGTTTGAATTATCATTTGGAGAGGTGCTTCAAGAGGGAACCAGTCCTCCGAAAATAAGCGAGAGCTTTGCTCGCGAGTTGTATTTTTACATTTTACCTTATGAAACTCTGGTTTATTAACCCATGCTCTATCATCATAATATGCGTCCATACAACATGAACGTGTGGTGGGGTTGAGAAGGAGATGGATGGAGCTTTGATCGCTCTTATTGAAAGGAGCTTGCTTGAATATCATGTTTTGCAAACTCGAAGTTGTGTTTATAAAATAGAAACTTAGAGAGCACATCATCTGGGAGGCTTTGGGGATGGTGGGGATTTTGTTCAAGTAAACTTGTGCTTACAATTTACTTTGATTTGGGCTCTGTTTGGCCGGCCTTCGGTGTTGGAAGAAGAGGGGGGTTGTGGAAAAATTAGTTGTTTTTGATATCTTCTCAATAACGGCGCCAAAAACATGATACGTTTAAAACGGTTGTGTAAATCACGCAAGTGCATGTCTCGGTTCAAGTAATATAAAGTGAATAAAAATCGTTTCCACGAATAGATGATTAATTTAATGCTCGCAAATACTAGTAAATCTTTTCTTTAAATCTAAGTGAATCAATTTTAAAAAATTTTGAAAATAAATTAAAACTCTAAGGCTCCGTTTGTTTCGCAGGAATTGAGATGCGGGAATTGAGATTGGCTTCAATTCTGATTCATGTAGGAATTGGAATTCAAGTCAATTCCAATTTGCTGTTCGGCTAACTGCAGACATTCTGTCATCAGCATTGGAATTGATAATTCCGATGTTTGGCTGTATGTCTGATTTCAACGGTTGAAATTGAAATTTTAATTTTGTAACATTGAAATCAACAAAAAAAATTTAAAATAGAAACCAACATTAACAAATAATGTCTCACATCACCAAAGTTCACGAAATTAGAAACATAATTTATGACATAACATAACATTGCAATAACATAACAAGGAGAAGAAGAATAAGAAGATAAATAAGAACTATGCGTGAACTATCCAAAGCAGAAATCATCAAGAAAACATGCATTTATATCCAGAAATCATCCAGAACAATAAAGAGAACTATACAACATGCATTTATATACAGAAATCATCCAGAAAACTGGATGATTATTGATCCAGAAATCATCTAGAAGAAGAAGAAGAAGCCGGATCGGAAGAAAAGAAGAAGAAGCTGGATCGGAAGAAGAAGATGAAGAAGAAGAAGCCATATCAGAAGAAGAAGAAGAAGAAACCAGATCGGAAGAAGAAGAAGAAGAAGGAGGAGGAGGAGGAAGAAGGAAGCAGAAGTACCCGTCGGGTCGGGAGAAGGAGCGACAGCGGGATCGGGAGAAGGAGCAACAACGGGGAGCGGTATTGGAATCGCGAATGCAGACCTAGCGAGGTCGGAAATCATATCTCGGGATACACGTTATATCGAATTCCTGCAGAATTGATTTTGATTTCTGATTCCCACGCTATTTTGGGCATACCGAACAGCCACAATTGGAATTGGTAATTGAATGTCAATTCCAATGCCCCAATTCCCGCCAAATGAATAGAGCCTAAAGGAAATTAACAATGACTTCCTAAAATTATTTTTTTATCAATTATGGGAGAATAATTTTGTATTTTAATTTTCTATATTTATTATGATTGATCATTAAAAGATAATTACGAGAAAGCTTGGTGTAGTGTCGTGGACTTAGTTCTTTAATGATCGTTTTTCGAGTGATACCAATTGTAAAACCCCTCCCAAAACCAGAGAGATACCAGAGCCTTATGCCTAGAACCGCCGTCTTACGGTGATACCAACTACCGAGTTAGTCGCCACCCCACGACGCCGATTCTGTCGGCTAGTACGATCATTTCACAAGTAGACCAAATGAAAGCATTTGTTAAAACATAGTCCACAATCACAGCTCAGTATATATATAAATCTGAAATAGAGCAAATAGTTCGCAATGAGAGAAATGCAATAAAAGAGAGTAAAAGGCTTATGTCCGGTACATGTCCAAATCAAATAGCTCACTCTCTCAACTCACTATAAGCGGAAGCTACAAAATCTATCATCAACCTGTCACCGAGTAGTAACGGTAGCTCGCAGCAACTGCTCCTCATGTCTTGCCTCCTCGTGCGACTGGTGCGTCTCTTCATGCGACTGGTGCGTCTCCTTGAACTCCTATGATTACAACCGACCGTTAGTCATAAAGACTGAGCCATTTTATCCTCGCCTCACCCCCGCGACTCATAGGCACCATGCAGGAGGATGAAAGCGGACGACAACAAAGGCAAAATCAACAGTATACAGGTGGCATGGAACTATACTAGCATGAGTGTCAGAGTGTATATGTATAAAGAGAAACACTAAAAAGCAGTAACAGTAAAGTAAGAGCAGTTCAGTAATGTACAATAAAGTAAAGTAAACGAGCTACATTACCATCACAGAACGCACCTTAACTTATATGCATGTTCATACAAACTTATAAGTTAATGTTTTCAAAGTAATTCATCATATAAAAGAAATCATACTAATTTATATGGTTAGAGTCTGCAGTTATATCAAAACTAAACTAATTAATGTATGTCACGTTATGCGATGCAATGCAATAATTTGAGATGCAACTCACCCACCCGATTATGTGCACAGACCTTTCAAACATTCTTCACTTTTTGGAGGTAGCTAGCCTCTCAGGTACCAACCGTCGTGACTCACGGTAGCAGTGAAGCGGGTATCTTCACTCCAAGACGAGCAGACACACTACCAAGTCTAGACCTTACGTATGTCTCAACGCTAAGAACACAACAACGGAGCTCCTGCGCACTCTTGCTGGAAATCCACCAGTCTTTATGGTTCGGTGTGCGTTTAGGGGATAGTCCATCAAACAGCAGTATAAACAACCTATTGGCCCCAAAAACCCGCACTCCTCATCAGAGTCAACGTACTTCCGTCGGTGTGCCGACTTGTCCAGTACTGAACGACCCACCACAACAAGCACAATCCAGGTATAACAATACCTATTTGATCCTTCAGCTCTCAGGACCAACCTGTAACGACTCGGTCCTTTGGGCCAAGCGTCGCTACAGGGCTGCAGCCTGTGCCACCCCAACCCCTCTCCGGCCTATTTCTCAGCACGGTAGGTTGTTGAGAACGCGGGATTTCGAACCCGCGCCTCCTTAACAAGGCACTTTCAACAGCCCTCATCACCAACTGAGCTGCAGCTCAGCTGGTGATTACGGCTGTTGAAAGTACCTTGTTAAGGAGGCCCATGTTCGAAACCCCGCGTTCTCAACAACCTACCGTGCTGAGAAATAGGTCGGAGAGGGGTTGGGGTGGCACGGGCTGCAGCCCTGTAACGATGCTTGGCCTAAAGGACCGGGTCGTTACATAAAAGTGCACCGCCCAGGCCCGACCACTACAAAGGGATTTACTGGGACCCAACTGACACCACTACAGGGCTATAGCCCGTACACCCCAACGCCTCTTCGTGCCTGTTTCTCAGCAACAATGCTATGTTGGCGCTAGGTTTTGAACCCGCAGCCCTTTATGAGAAACCTTTAACAGTTCTCATCACAAACTGATATTATTATAAATCTAGAGTCTTGCATATCATGAGTTGTCCTCCGCGGATGTTTATACTCATGTAGGGTTTTAATCAACATAATCAAAATATTTTCCGCGGCATATAACTATATTTTTCTAGTGGAATAGTTGATCCACCGTGTCGAAGGATATGACTATTTAAACTTAAACTAGATCTCATTCATAACAACTTATGAATTCCATTTAAATAGTGGAGTTTGGAGTCTTGCCTTAGCGTCTGCAGTTATCGCTTGCATGGTGCGACATCACGACACGTATTTTCCCTTACTCTGATATATTTTTTAAATGCAGAGAAAATGTGGGTTGTGACACAACCCGTCCTCAAATCTTATGCATTACTGAGCCTTCAGCTCGCAGGACTAACACGCCTTAATTTATCACTACCCCGAGCCTCTAGCTCGTAGGAATAACGAGTCCTGAACCCCCTTTAACATCAATGCCACTATCAACTCTACATAATTGAATTCCCATGCATGCAACACATCGAGTTGGGACAATTTTCCATGGGACTTGCTTTTGGAGATTAACGTTAGCGGTAACAGCTACAGTGTGGCGGTACCTCATTGATTTGGCCGCACGAGCGATCACCGCGCCCGATCCCCACGCGCGCGATCTCATCACGCGTAACAATAGAACCGCCGTGCACGTCGCCTCGCCGGCATCGGATGGTCGGCGTCATCACGACGCCGGCCGCCCCTCCTCTCGCCGCCGCAGGCCATCCCCTCGGCCGCCGGCGCGCGGCCTAGGGAGCGGCCAAATGGCCAAGATAGTAGATAATATTCAGGACCGCGGGATGCGCGCAGCCGAGGGAGCGGCCGTGCCGGCAGCTCTGTTGAATTCTGTGAAGTGAAAGTTGGTGAATGGAAGGCTTGAGAAACCTATCTGCGCGGACTACGCGGACAGGGTTGGCGGACTGCTAGGTCGGCAGGGATGTTGCAGGCGGTTTGCTCTGTGGCGGCCTGGGCGGTCTATTCGCGCGGACTACGCGGACAACAGCGGCGGTCTGACAGGCCAGTGTATGCTCAGCAGGCGGTTGACTCCCAGGAAGTAACCGGGCGGATAGAAATGCTATCCGGGGAGTCCGGCTTAAAGCGGACTGAAGAACTGGAGCTCGGCAGACCGGTTTGGCAGTTGTCTTGGTCTTGCTCTAGTGAAGCGGCAAGTGGAAGCCGCGGAGACCGCCGGTCAGCGCGGACAGAAACTGGAGGTCGCCCGGTATGGCGGGCTAGATCCAGTGTCCGCCAGTAAGTGCGGACTGGCCCTTGCGGCCAGCGGACTGGACTTGGTGTGATCTGAACCAAGTCCAGGATGGCTCAGTCCGGGGAGATCGCGCAGTGGAGCGCGGGCTGGTTTCTCAGTCCGCCAAGCGTAGTAGAAGTGTTGTTGCCTTGTTTGCTAGCTTGGGGAAATGCGGACTGGAGAATTGCCTGTGCAGGAGCGTGCGGACTGGAGCCAGAGTCCGCTGAGTCCGGTTAAGCCTTGTGACGAGGTTATGGACTCAGGAGTTGCGGACTGGAGTCTGCTGTTAGCGGACTGGATTGACGTGTCCGCTAAGTCCGGAGGTGCCTTGGCAATGAGGCAATGGACTTGGGATATGCGGACGGAAGCCGGGTGTCCGCTGAGTCCGGCAGGTGCCTTGATGGCGAGGCTGCGGGCTCGGGTTTTGCGGGCTGATGCCTTGTCCGCAGAATGGCGGACACGACTGTTGTGGAGTCCGGCTGTGGTGGTCCTGGCTTGGCCTCTGGCGGCAAGGCGGGCTGGATATTGGAGTCCGGCCTTGGAGAAGCTGGGGCGGACTGGCTATCTGCACAGGAGCGGCGAACTGAAATGTGTGTCCGCGGGCTGGCGGACACACTTGTTCTAGCTGCGGGATGTGGCGGTGATCCTATCGGCTAGGGCGGTGACCATACTCATCGTCGTGCCTATAAATAGGACCCATGTCACATCAGAAGTAAGGAACCTAGACCGAAGTAAGTGAACAGTAATTGAGCTCGCGTAAGTTGCTGCGGTCTGGACTTTGGTGTCCGCGCGGTTTGAGAGTTGACCCGGTTGTGCTGTGCAGGTTGGGCGGATAGCGCTGGAAGCCGGGACTTGGCTCTGATTGCGGTCAGGGACAGTGCGGACTTTGCGGTTAAGCAACAGGCGGTAAACAGCAGGTCGCGGATTGCGACCAGGCGGTCTTCTCTTTGGCAACTTGGTTCGGGGTTCAGGAAGTCGCCTGCTTCAGGCGGACTGTTCCATTCGGTGACGCAGCTTGTGCGGTCTGGCGGCTAGGCGACCTCGCGGTCAGGCGGCCTGCAGATTGGCGGTGAAGAGCTAAGCATTGGAATAAGGGTGAGTCCGCGCGGCTTGGGTTGCGGTCTGGCGACCTGGCGGACTGAGCGGACTCCACAGCAGTAGGTCGGCGGCTTGTTGATTGAGTCCGCGCGGCTTGTTTTTTGTTCTTGTCTTTGTAACTGTCTCTGCTCTCCCGGTGTTGGGTTTTGGTGAAGCATGTCTCGCCATGTATGTCTCGCCTTGTAAAGAAGTTTGCTCTTGATCAATAAAGAAGCTTGTGCTGCATGTGTTGCTGGTTGTTACTGCTTTGTTGAGATTGTACAACCTCGGGCTCGCAAAGAGCCCTCAAGAAGCAAACGGAGCGAGAAAGGCAAAGGGGACTAGGAGGGCCCACTCGCAAGCGGCGAGATGATGGGCTCTCCAAGGGGCAAAACGCCCCGTCTAAAAGCGAGAGGGCCCCAGAAGCGAGAGGGCCCCAGAAGCGAGAGGACCTCCAAAAGCGAGAGGCGCCGGCGAGACGGTCGGCGGGTCCTTCTCGCCGGCAGGCCCCTTTCCTCTCGCCAGGGGGGGGGGGAGAGGGTTTTTTACTCTTTCCTATCAAAGCAAGGGTTTTTACTCTTCTACCCCGGGTATTTTTACCCTTTTACCCTTGGTGGGCTGCGTATAGCTCCTCAGAACAGCGGAGTTTGGCTGTTGGCAGGCCCAGCCAAGGGTACCCCAGTAATTTCAGGCCGGAGCAGTTTTGTTATTTGCAGTTCAGATTCTGAAATCTATAAATAGGCCCATAGGGGTTCTTCAGAAGGGACCCTTTTTTCAGACTCAAGAGAGAAATTGACAGTCTTCTGAAGAACTCCAAGCCCAGCTTTTGGCTTTGGAGGGGAAGCTCTCTGTGACCTTCCGGGTAAGCGGTGGGACCTCCCTGCTGCGGCTTTGGGCCAGTTTGTTCTTAGTCCTTCACGACCAGTCGGAGGTCGAGCTTGGGCCTAGTAGGTGTCGGCTACGCCCCAATTTTGTGAACGCTTGTCGGAGTCAAATTTTGGCTTCAACAGTTCTGGTGCGGTGAGCGTGGAAGTAGCCGGTTCAGGAAAAGTTTGAGTTTGGTCCTATGACAGGAGGCGAAGGAGAAGGATCTGGTTCTGGAGGTTCCCCCTCCCAGGTAGAAGAGGCGACGAGGAAAATGCCGGAGGACTTCAGGCGAGAGGTCATGCAAACTATAAGCTTGGCCTTCTCGGCAAGGAGCGAGTGGGCGACACCTCAGGTTCCAATCGAGGTGGTCCCGCTTTTAGGCGAGAATGCCCCAGGCCAGCGCCCGGGAAAGGAGGTCCCCACAGAAGCTGGCGAGAGGGACGTGGCGGCGCGAGAGCTCTTCCCGGGCCAGTGTCCCGGGAAGGAGGTCCCGGCAGAAGACGGCGAGAAGGAGGCAGCTGTGCGAGAGCTCTTCCCTGGGCACGGTCTCGCAGATCGGGCCAGCCAGCCGAGGCCGCGGGATGTGCCCTCTCGGCAAGCAGTCGGCGAGAGCCCGTTTAGTGAACTTGTCATCTCGGCTCCGGTGCCGGAGGGGTTCCGGGAGCCCGACATGTCCTACTACTCAGGAAAGGATGATCCGGTGCAGCATGTGCAGTGGTTTGAGGATGTGGTTTCGATCAGACAGATGACGGATGCGTTTAAGTGTCGACTGTTTGCCATCACCTTGAAGGAGAAGGCGCGAGATTGGTTCCACCAGTTACCGGCAAGGTCGATTTATTGCTTTGAGGATCTGCGGAGGGGTTTCTTATTGAGGTTTTCAACATCGAAGAAGCGTAAGAAGGAGGCAGAGTGCTTGTTCTCGGTAAGGCAGAGCCAGGATGAAACGTTGGGGCACTACGTAGATCGGTTTCAGGAAGAGATCCTCCAGGTTCAGGAGGTCCCTGGGTATACGCTAATGCTTGCATTCACCCTGGGACTGAGACCAGGTTTCTTCAGCATGGAGTTGAAAAGGGTGCCCCCCCTCTCCTTTGAAGAGCTTATGGAGAGGGCGGCAAAGGAGACGGATTTCGAGAGAGCCAATCCGGCGTTTGCAAGGAAGTTAGCCAGGTTGGCGGAGGATGATGCAAAGGAACCAGGAACAGGGAACCAGAGGGAGCAGAGGGAGCACAGAGAAGAGAAGAGGAGGGAGGAACCTCGAGGCCAGGGGCACCAGGGACAGAATCATCGGGGGGCCCGAGAGCCGAACAACCGGATAGGTTGGAGGCCTCATGAGGGTCGCCCCCATGAGTTGGGAGGAGGCTTCCAGGGAAGAGATAATTTCCAAGAACCAAGGAGGTTCGATCAACCGGCGTGGAGGCAGGGAGTGAGGGATCGTTTTCAGCATCAGCAGGAGGCAATGGGGATCGGTCGAGGGAGAGGAGCTCGAGGAGGAAGGAGAGGAAGAGGAGATGGAAGAAGGGGTGGGGTGGCGTTGCCTTTCTGTGATTTCCATCAGGAGAGGGGTCACGCTACAGCCACGTGCCCAGAATTTTTGGAGATGAGAGAGGCCAGAGGTTTGAGGAGGCAGGATCCGCCGGTAAGGATCGAGGAAATGCAGCCGGGGGAGGCGGAAGATAGGTGTGAGGACCGGGTGAATGTGGGAACCCGGGGGGGTATCGGGGCCATCCATGGGGGGATTGGGATCGAGGCCACCCGGAAGGGGAGCTTCCAGACCATGTTCCGGAAGGGGGTAGCCTCAACCTCCCAGACTCCACCCCCGCTAGAAAAAATCACCTTCTCTTCAGAGGATATGTCGGAGTACGAGGACCCATTCTGCGACGCCTTGGTGATCCAGACGGCGGTGGAAAACTTTACAGTCTCCAAGATCCTAGTGGATAACGGGAGCTCCGTAAATGTGATTTTTAAGAAGGCCTTCGATGAGATGCAGGTGGAAGCCAAGAGGGTTTTGGCCTCGGATGGACCGTTGTTCGGGTTCTCCGGGGAGAGGAAAGAAGTGGAAGAGGGAGTAGGGCTGCACGTGAGGTTGGGGGGCGTATCACGGAACTGCCGGTTCGTGATTGTAGATGCCCCGAGCAGCTACAGTGCCATCTTTGGGCGACCCCTCATCAGCGCCTTTCGCTGCGTCCCCTCCTCGTTCCATCAATGTCTCAAGTTTAACAATGGAGGGGTGCAGGTCAGGGTCAGGGGAGATCCAAAAGTGGCGAGGCAGTGTTACGTCACGGCGGTTAACACCATATCTTGGATGGCAGAGGCGGAGGAGTTGGAAAAGGAGATGGCGGCGCAAGAAGAAGCCTTGAGGGAAGAGGAGGTGAGCCCAGAGGAAGCGAGAGGAGGAACCAAAGAGGAAGTCGGGGAGGAGGAGACTGAGAAGCAGAAAGGAGGTGTGCAGGAGGCGCAGGAGGATGTTGAGGTCGAGCAGCAACAGGAGAGCCCGGAGGGAGGAATGGAGATTGAGGAGGAGCAAAGGGGAGAAGACGTGCAGGAAGTCAGGAGGAGCGGAGAGTCGGAGCCACGAGAAAGAATGCAGGAGAAAGTGGGAGAAGAAGGGGCAGAGGAGGAAGCCCGAAGGGAGATGGAAATTGAGCAGCAGCAGGACGAGGTGATAGAGGTTGAGGGAGCAGGAGGGGAGGAAGAGATGGAAGAAGAAGCAGGGGACGGCTGGGAGCAGTCGCGGTTGGAGGTGGCCGAGGAAGTAGTAGAGGTGGAGGTCCGCACCAGCCAGGGGCAGGTACGAAGGGTACGAATCAGCGGGGGCTTGAGTCCCGTGGACCAGGAGCGGATGCGGACCTGCATCCAGAGCAACATCGACGTCTTCGCTTGGAGCGCGGCGGACATGCCGGGCATTGATGCGGACGTGGCCTACCATCGCCTAAATCTGGACCCTCGGACGCGCCCCATACGCCAGAAAATGAGGGCCATCGCCACCAAGCTGGAGGAGCCCATTCGAGAGGAGGTCAAGAAGCTCCTGGAGGCGGGCTTCATCTCAGAGATCCAGTACCCAGACTGGATCTCCAACGTTGTAATGGTGAAGAAGGGGGGAGGAAAATGGAGAATGTGTATCGACTTTTCGTTATTAAATAAATCATGCCCTAAGGATTGCTACCCCCTGCCTCGAATCGACGCGCTGGTTGATTCAGCCGTTGGTTTTTCTGTTATGAGTTTTCTGGATGCTTTTTCAGGTTACCATCAGATCCGGATGCACCCTCCCGACGTCAAGGACGTCTCCTTCATCACAAGGGAAGGGTGCTTTAGTTATAACATGATGCCCTTTGGGTTAAAAAACGCGGGAGCGACATACCAACGAATGATGGATCGAGTTTTCCAGGGTCAGAGGGGTCGGAACCTAGAAGTCTACGTTGATGATCTTATGGTAAAGAGCAAGGGGGTAAACTCGCATCTCCAGGATCTGGAAGAGACGTTCGCCACCTTGAGGAAGTTCAAAATGAGGTTGAACCCCCTGAAATGTGTTTTCGGGGCCAGTCGTGGGAAGTTCCTTGGGCACCTTTTGACCCCGGCGGGAGTAGAACCTAATCCTGATAAAGTAAAGGCCATCCTGGAGCTGGAATCACCTAGAAACGCTAAGGAGGTGCAGCGCTTGACTGGGAAGCTGGCCGGCCTTAGCAGATTCCTCTCCAGGTCAGGAGAGAAGTGCTCGCCTTTCTTTAAAGTGCTACGAGGGAATCAGAGATTTGAATGGACAGCGGAGTGCGAAGAAGCTTTTCAAGAGCTGAAGGAGCAACTCTCCCGGGCTCCTCTGCTTCAAAGCCCTAAAGAGGGGGAAGATTTGACCCTGTACCTAGGAGTGGGGGCGGAGGCGGTGAGCTCCGTCTTAGTCAGAGAAGAGGGAAAGAAGCAGCTGCCCATTTATTATGTTAGCAGGATCCTAAGGAAGGCAGAGCTCCGCTACCCTATCCTAGAAAAGCTGGCATACGCCTTGGTTGTTTCGGTCAGGAAGCTCCGGCCATATTTCCAGGCCCATTCAATTAGAGTGGTAACAGACCATCCTCTCCGAAAGATTTTTGAAGGAGTAGAGCACTCGGGTAGGCTGTCCAAGTGGTCTGTCGAGTTGAGTGTGTTCAATATTTTGTTTATACCAAGGCTCTCCATTAAGGCACAGGTGGTGGCCGACTTCTTGGCAGACTACGTCGCTGTTAGAAAGTAGAGAAAAGAAGCGAAAAGTAGAAGACAAGCGAATAAACTTTTGAATAATTGAAATTTTATTATCCAAAAAAGATATCATTTACAAAGGTATGGCCTCCCTTATATAGAATGGAGGAGATAAGAAAGTGAGTATACAAACAATGTGGGACTAAACATTTACAGTACTGGGCGGCTAGAATAATGGAGACCGCATAGGCCGCGCGGTTAGACAGATGGGCTAACCGCTCGGCAACTCCAGCAGGATAGAACAGGCCGCAGAGGTAGACTGATAGACCGCCCGGTCTCCAGGCACCAGATAGACCGCCAGACCGCTCGGTTAACAAACTGCTGGATCAGACCGCTAAGCCGCCCGGTCTAATACTTCAACACTCCCCCTCAAGCTGGAGCATAGATATCAATCATGCCCAGCTTGTCACAAATGCGGAAGAAGGAAGTAGAAACCGGCTTGGTGAAGATATCTGCCAACTCCTTGTCAGAGGTGACAAAAGGAGTACAAATCTGTTTCTTCAAAATCTCCTCCCGAATGAAGTGACAGTCAACCTCTATATGCTTCGTTCTCTCATGAAAGACCGGATTCCTGGATATGTGTATAGCGGCCTTGTTGTCACAGAACATAGGGAGAGGACAATCATATACCTCGCCCAGGTCAAGCATGAGAGCCCGCAACCACTTTAACTCACACGTAGTTGACGCCATACTCCGGTATTCTGCTTCGGCACTGGATCTGGAAACAACAGACTGTTTCTTGCTCTTCCAACTTACGAGATTACCTCCAACAAAGGTACAAAAACCTGACGTGGATTTACGATCGCCTTTGTCATCTGCGTAACTGGAATCTGAGTAGGCCTCAACCCTCAGATGGCCATTCTTCTGGAAGAGTAACCCTCTGCCCGGTGCTGCTTTGATATACTCTAAAATCTTCAGGGCGGACTGAAGATGACACTCCCTGGGAGCTTGCATAAACTGACTGACCTTTCCTACAGCGTAGGCGATGTCGGGTCTAGTCACCGTGAGATAGATGAGTTTGCCTACCAAACGTCTGTACCGTGTGACATCAGATAGAGGAGGCGATTCATCCGTCCACGTTTTGTCCTCTCCAACAGCCATGGGAAGATGAGCTGGTTTGGCACCTGTCAAGCCTGCTTCTTGAAGAAGATCAAGGGCATACTTCCGTTGAGAGAGAACCAAGGAGTCAGGCTTCCGAGAGATTTCTATCCCCAAAAAGTATTTTGGAGAGCCCATATCCTTCGTGACCAAGTGCTGACGGAGGTGCTTCTTCGTCAAGTCCACCCCATCTTGGTCATCACCAGTAAGGAGAATATCATCCACATATACGGCTAAAACCACCAGTCCCGAGGCCGTTTTGCGAATGAACAAGGAGTGATCGACCGAACTCCTTTGAAAGCCGATGGTTGCCACAATACCACTGAATTTTTCGAACCATGCCCGAGGGCTCTGCTTTAGGTCATAAATGGCCTTCTTCAAATGACAGACACGTGTCTCCCCCTGAGCAACATACCCAGGAGGTTGCTCCATATAGATGTCCTCCTGAAGATCGCCATAGAGAAAGGCATTCTTCACATCAAGCTGGGAAATAGCCCAAGCCCGGTTAACGGCCACAGAAAAGAGAACCCGGATTGTGCTGAGGCGAGCAACCGGAGAGAAGGTATCAAAGTAATCAACGCCATAAGTCTGAGTAAAGCCCTTGGCCACCAGCCGGGCTTTGTAGCGATCCACAGTGCCATCGGGGCGAAACTTCACAACAAAGACCCAGCGACAGCCAACCACATCAGTGCCCACGGGAGGAGGAACTAGAGTCCAGGTACCCCGTTCAGTAAGAGTAGCCATCTCCTCATCCATGGCAGACTTCCAATGAGGGAGAGCGAGAGCCTCCTGGTAGGTACGGGGAGTAGAAGTAGCAGAGATAGCCAAGGCAAACGACCTGCGAGAAGGAGAAAGCTGATCATAAGAAACAACAGCCGTGAGCGGGTGTTGAGTACACGCCCGCACCCCTTTGCGAAGGACAATGGGAACATCCAGATCATCGGGAGCGTCAGCGACAGGAGCGTCAGCGACCGGAGCGTCCGTGGCGGAGAAGGCTGGCCCGGGACTAGAGAGAGACGGCAGCGGAGAGGAGGGTGGAGGGGTGGGTGGGGAGACGGACTGGGAAGGAGTGGGTGGAGGAGGAGACGAAGGTGGGAAAACGTGAAGAGGTGTGGAAGAAACGGAGATATCAGAAGGAAGAGAAGGAAGAGAAGAGGAAGGAGAGAAATAGGAAGCATTTTCGAAAAAAGTCACATCTGCGGAGACAAACTGCTTGCGGAGAAGGGGGTCAAAGCAGCAATAGCCTTTTTGAGTGGTAGAGTACCCCAAAAAGACACACTTGGTGGAACGGGGGGAAAGCTTGTCGCGGGTAGCGGAGGGAGCGTGAACAAAGGCCGTACAGCCAAAGACACGGAGAGGAAGAGGAAAAGGTTCCTGGTGGGGGTAGAGAAGGGAGAAGGGAGTCCGGCCGTGGAGGACCGTGGAGGGAATGCGATTGATGAGATAGCAAGCGAGAAGCACAGCGTAGCCCCAGTAGGAGCGAGGGACGTGCATCTGCGTCATGAGAGTACGCGCAACATCAAGCAGGTGACGGTTTTTACGCTCCGCCACCCCATTCTGTTGGGAGGTGTAAACACAAGTCGTTTGATGAATGAGGCCGTGTTGGTGAAAGAACGCGGAGAACTCATGAGACAGATATTCCTTGGCATTATCAGAACGTAAGACCTTAATAGAAATAGCAAATTGAGTCTTAATCATAAAGTAAAAAGATTGCCAAACAGAAAATAGCTCAGAGCGATCCTTTAATAGATACACCCAGGTACATCGAGTAAAATCATCGATAAAAGTGACAAAATAGGAACTGCCCCTACCAACTGTGAGGGTAGGAGCAGGACCCCATACATCAGAATGAATAAGATCAAAAATGCGAGAGGAGCCACGGCCTTGCTTCGGTGGGAAGGAGGAGCGATGATGTTTGCCAAGCTGACACGCATCACAGTTGAGCGGAGAACTGGTGGGAGGTAAGTGGGGCAGAAGCTGACGAATGAGCCGAGGAGGAGGATGTCCAAGACGAAGATGCCACTGAAGGAGATCGGTGGAGGAGGAGTAGGCAGAAAGAGCTGAAACATCGTCGAGGAAGTAGAGGCCGCCGCTCTCAGTCCCAGTAGCAATCGTCCGCTGGGTCCTCGGGTCCTGAAAAGAACAAGTAGTGGGAGTGAATAAAACGGAGCACTGAAGTTGCCGGCATAAAGTAGTAACTGATAACAAATTGCACGGGAACTTCGGGACATAGAGGGTATCCTCCAAGCAAAGCGAAGGAGTGAGTTGAACCATGCCCGTCCCATGAACCGGAGACGGGGAACCATCCGCCACACGAACTGGGGGTAAGCGGTCATGGGTCTCAAGACGGGAGAAGCAATGATGGTTGCCCGTCATATGATTGGTGGCACCGGAGTCAATCAGCCATTTACCTTGGGTAACGACGTGGGCACTACCTGACGTCGTGGCCACAGAGGCAGACGGCCTAGAAGAGGCGGAGGCCGAAGAAGGAGCATCACCGGAAGGGCGAAGATGAGGATGTTTCTGCCAGCAGCGGTCAACAGTATGGCCAGTACGACCACAGTGAGAGCAGAAGAACCGGGAGGAACCCCGTCCGCCAGAGGAGCCACGACCACTAGGGCCCCCCCGCTGAGCTTGGTGAGCAAAGGAGTCCTGGGAAGGGGGGAGGTCAACAGAGGCCGCTGGAGGAGCGAAGTAACGGCGGCAATGCGAGCCGCAGTGGCATCCAAAGTAGGAGATTCCGCCTCACCCAAGATCTGCTGGCGGATCATATCATAAGAGTCGGGAAGACGAAGAAGATAACAAACAACCAGAAGTTCCTGGAAGTGTTTGTGCTGGTCGGCCAAGTCCGCGGAGAAGGGGCGATTTTGGAGGATTTCAGCCCCAAGAGCCTGAACCTGCTGATAAGCCGCAGCTGGGGACATGGAAGGGCGGGCGAAGAGGTCCGCATAGAGAGTATAAATGCGGGACGTCTGGCCCCCCTTAGAATAGAGAGCAGCGAGGTGAAGCCATGTGGCCTTGACCGTCTCATCATGGCGAATGACGGGAAGGCACTCATCAGAAAGGCTGTTGGCCAGCCAGGTGCGAACAAGAGCATCACTCGCATCCCAGTCATCAAACTCAGGAGAGGTGCGAGGAGGAGGGTCATCGGTGAGGTGATGACGCTTGCGTTGAGAACGAAGGAGAAAGGTGAAAGAAACACTCCAATCGGGATAGTTGGAGCCAACAAGCTTGGACAGAGTGCCAAGGTTGCCCGAAGGAGGAGGAGGAGAAGGAGCTGCAGGAGTAGTGGTGAGACCGGAGGTAGTCATAGAACCCGGCAAGCAGAAGAAGCCGCGCGAACTGAAGCGGTTAGAAAGCAGACGAAGCCGCGCGAACAGTAGCGGTTTGAAACAGGCAAAGGCACAGGGGGAAGAGGTCGCGCGGACTGAAAAGGCCGAGCGAACAGCAGAGAGGAGAAGAGCAGGTGACCGCGACCAAGATGCGGGTAAGAAAGTAATAACCCGCACGGTCAGGCAGATCACAGCAGCAAGCCGTGAGTAGAGAGACAACACACGCGGATAGGGACAGACCGCAACGACTAGGAAGTCGGAGCGGGAGGAAAGAACAAGGAGCGCGGCGACAAGGAAACAGGTCGTTGCGACAAAGAGCAGTAGGAGAAGAGAAGAAGAAGCAAGCCGCGCGAACAGGGCAGCGGACAGAAACAAGCCGCCCGGATAGAAACAAGCCGTGCGGACAGAGAGAAGCCAAGTCGCGAAGCAAGTCGCAGAATGCGGAAAACAAGCCGCGAACAACAGAGAGCACACAGAATCAGAGGGAAATGACCGTGTCCTCTGATACCATGTTAGAAAGTAGAGAAAAGAAGCGAAAAGTAGAAGACAAGCGAATAAACTTTTGAATAATTGAAATTTTATTATCCAAAAAAGATATCATTTACAAAGGTATGGCCTCCCTTATATAGAATGGAGGAGATAAGAAAGAGAGTATACAAACAATGTGGGACTAAACATTTACAGTACTGGGCGGCTAGAATAATGGAGACCGCATAGGCCGCGCGGTTAGACAGATGGGCTAACCGCTCGGCAACTCCAGCAGGATAGAACAGGCCGCAGAGGTAGACCGATAGACCGCCCGGTCTCCAGGCACCAGATAGACCGCCAGACCGCTCGGTTAACAAACCGCTGGATCAGACCGCTAAGCCGCCCGGTCTAATACTTCAACAGTCGCGGAGGATGGGGCCGAGGAGCCGCAGCGGCCAGAGGCATGGAAGATCATGGTCGACGGGGCCTCGGGAAAGCACTCCCTTGGAGCGGGGGTGGTACTAACGAGTCCTCAGGGGGTGACCATAAGACAAGCGGTCACCTTGCATTTCCCCACAATCAACAATCAAGCAGAGTACGAGGCAGTGATAGCCGGCCTTCGCCTGGCCAAGGAGCTCGAGATCAAGGACGTTGAGGTTTTCACGGACTCATTGGTGGTGGCGTCTCAGATACGCGGAGAGTTCGAGGCGCGGGAGTCCACCCTTGTGAAATACTTGTCCAAGGTAAGGACGATCATCGGGGGGTTCCGGACGTTCTCCATCCAACACGTCCCCAGAGAAGAGAACACGACTGCCGATCAATTGGCCAAGTTCGGACCTTGGGAAGGGGGTGCCCTCACTGATTTATTCCACCCAGCGATTGAAGAGGGGGAGCTAATGGAGGTGGATCGGCGGCCCTCGTGGGTAGATCCCTTCGTTACTTTTTTTCTGACTGGAACCCTCCCTGAGGGGGTCAAAGAGGCAAGAATCTTCCGCCATAAGGCGGCCCACTATCTCATGCATGAAGGAGGATTGCACCGGAGGATGCTTTCGGGTCTCCTGGCTCGATGCGTGACGGAAGAGGAGACCAGACACATTCTGGAGGAGGTGCACTCCGGGGAATGTGGTAGCCATTCCGGAGGGAGGACATTGGAAGCAAGGGTGGTCAGGCAGGGGTACTTCTGGCCCACCCTGAGGAAGGACGCGACAGAGTTTGCGAGGAAGTGCCAGAAGTGCCAGCTCTACGCCCCCCTCCAGCTCTTGCCGGCTCAAAGACTCCGAAGCATCACAGCACCATGGCCTTTCGCCATTTGGGGAATGGATCTGGTGGGGCCTTTTCCTCCAGCTAGTGGGCAAAGAAGATTCCTCCTGGTTATGATAGATTACTTCTCCAAGTGGCTGGAGGTTAAGGCGCTAGCAAAGGTGACCTCTCAAGTCATCAGGAACTTCGTCTGGGGGGAGATCATTTGCAGGCACGGGCTGCCTCAAGCCATCGTCACGGATAACGGCCCCCAGTTCGCTAGCGAAGAGTTCATCAGCTTCTGCTCTCAGTAGGGCATCGACCTCAGGTTTGCCTCTGTCCACCACCCCAGGAGCAACGGTCAGGTGGAGGCGGCGAACAAGATTATCGTTAACTTACTAAAGAAGAAGGTAGAGAATCTGAGGGGGAACTGGGTAGAGCAGCTCCCCTCGGTCCTGTGGGCTCTAAGAACAACCCCGAACACGGCCACTGGTGAGACCCCTTTCAAACTTTCCCATGGATGTGAGGCGGTACTACCAGTGGAATTCGAGGTCCGATCCCCATGGGTCGCGGCTGCAGGTGATGGGGACGAGGCGTGGAGGACGAAAAACGAAGAAGGCCTGCGCCTCTCACTAGACCTTACAGAGGAGCTGCGAGACGTAGCAGCCATCAGACAAGAGGAGATCAAGCGTCGAATGGCAAGGCACTTCGACAAACATATCAGGATAAAGCAATTCGCGGAGGGAGACCTAGTGCTAAAGAATGTTGATGCGGCAGGGAGGTCCGCCCCGGTGGGAAAGCTCAATCCAAATTGGGAGGGACCTTATATTGTCGAGAGGGTGTTGAAAGCGGGGGGTTACTACCTCCAAGATGTGGAGGGTAGGACCTTGAACCATTCCTGGAGTGGGGATGACTTAAAACGCTTCTACCCATGAAAAGGGAGAGCGGTAGATGTGTACTTAAAGCGTGATCAATATAATATATTTCTCAAAACATCTCTTGCCTTTGCTTATTATGACGCCCTAAAGACAGGATCAAGAGATCTTCATCGGCACCCCGAGCTCGGCTCGGCCCCAGGTAGACCCGCTGCGCAGGCTCCCATCTAGCTGGCAGGTCTGAAGGCTCGCCTGTGGGGGATAGGTTTTGAGTTGAGATCTTCATCGGCACCCCGAGCTCGGCTCGGCCCCAGGTAGACCCGCTGCGCAGGCTCCCATCTAGCTAGCAGGTCCGAAGGCTCGCCTGTGGGGGATAGGTTTTGAGTTGAGATCTTCATCGGCACCCCAAGCTCGGCTCGGCCCCAGGTAGACCCGCTGCGCAGGCTCCCATCTAGCTGGCAGGTCCGAAGGCTCGCCTGTGGGGGATAGGTTTTGAGTTGAGATCTTCATCGGCACCCCGAGCTCGGCTCGGCCCAGGTAGACCCGCTGCGCAGGCTCCCATCTAGCTGGCAGGTCCGAAGGCTCGCCTGTGGGGGATAGGTTTTGAGTTGAGATCTTCATCGGCACCCCGAGCTCGGCTCGGCCCCAGGTAGACCCGCTGCGCAGGCTCCCATCTAGCTGGCAGGTCCGAAGGCTCGCCTGTGGGGGATAGGTTTTGAGTTGAGATCTTCATCGGCACCCCGAGCTCGGCTCGGCCCCAGGTAGACCCGCTGCGCAGGCTCCCATCTAGCTGGCAGGTCCGAAGGCTCGCCTGTGGGGGATAGGTTTTGAGTTGAGATCTTCATCGGCACCCCGAGCTCGGCTCGGCCCCAGGTAGACCCGCTGCGCAGGCTCCCATCTAGCTGGCAGGTCTGAAGGCTCGCCTGTGGGGGATAGGTTTTGAGTTGAGATCTTCATCGGCACCCCGAGCTCGGCTCGGCCCCAGGTAGACCCGCTGCGCAGGCTCCCATCTAGCTGGCAGGTCCGAAGGCTCGCCTGTGGGGGATAGGGTTGGGTCAAGCTATCTCCATCAACATCAAACTGACAAGGCAGAATTCATTTTGGCGAAATAGGGTGAGAAGTCCCCTTGAGCGACACTACACCTTGGCATCCCAACTTAGTCCTAAGGTACAAAATAAACAAAGGGGAAAAAGGGTGTGGAGTAGGGCAGGTGGCAGCACTCGCAGCGGATGGCTGTTGAGGATCGTCCCGCCGGTAGCGAAAGGGCACTCGCGGGGCAAGCCATTGCGCCAACTCGCGGGCGATTGAGCACGCCGGGAACCCGTCTCGCGTAGGGCATAAAACAGAAAAATATATATACAGAAAAGTTGCGCGGCGAGACGAGATAGTAGCATCGTCTCGCAGGCAAAAGGCAAACCAGAAATTAACTTCACAAAAATAAGAAATGAAAAATAGACAGCAAAATGGAGCACTCGCTCGTCACTTGACAGATGCCACAAAATATAGTCTAAAGTCTTTACATCAGGAGGAGGAGAGAGTGATTCTAAATCTTGGAGGCGGCGCATCAGTCCTCCTCGCCGGATGAAGAATCATCGCTCTCCTCGCTATAGAGCTCAGGGACCAGGTCGCGCGCGGTTACTGTCTTAGAATCGTCCTTCACGACCCCCAGGTCTTTCATCATCTGTAGCACCAGCTCAGCCCCGCGGACGCCAGCGTCTCGGCATCGCTCCTCGACCTCCTCATAAGAATAATGTGGCGGGGGGTCTGGAAGGGCTCGCGGCGAGACGACGACGCGGCAGCCGCCTGGAGGCGCGCATTCTCAGCCGTCAGCGCCTGGACCTCCTCCTCCAAGGCCGCCACGCGCGAACGAAGTTGTCCCGCCGTCTCGGCATCCTGCGGGATGACCTGACAATCAGCCAAGAATCGTGGAAAAGAAAAAACCCAAGGGAAAAAGAGAGTTGTGGCTTACCACACCGCCTTGGGCCTTCGCGAGGAGTGACTCGGCATCTGACAGCCTTCTCGCCAGACCAGCAGATTTCTCCCGTTCTGCCTCCAGGTTTTCCTCGCTGGCCTTCCATTTTGAATTAATGTAAATAAGGCGGCGAGAGGAGCGGTGTGAGAACTCCAAGGCCCGCATCTGGTGGTGGCAGGTCTTCAACACAAGGTCCTTGGTGGACTCGCTTTCAGGCAAAGAGGCGTCTAGCCCACCATAAAGGCCGTACCCGATGGCGAAGGCATGGCTGGAAGGGACCTCTTGCTCCTTCCATGATGGAAGGAGGGTAGAGATGGACACACGGTTGGCGTCCCGCCCCCACAGCAGAACCGGGTCGCCGATGGCATCGTGAACCACGGGACCCAGGTTATAATTCATGTGAGAGGCGGGGGCGGGACGGCCAGAAGAGTCGCCCTCGCGAGAAGAGGTAGCAGCCACCGGCTCAGAAGCAGCAGCTGGCGGGTTGGAGGCAGCGGCAGGTTGGCCAGAAAGCCCCGTCTCGCGAATAGGCGAGACGGCCTGGTGATTAGGCGAGGGAGGCGGTGGAGTTTCCCCTAAAGAGATAGGGCTCCCTTGGGGAGCCTTCTCCTTTTCCTTGGAAATAGCCACGGCTCTCTTCATTTTCTTTTTTGGAGGGCTGGAGCGAGAGGGGACGGTGTCATCTCCGGGACGCTTCGGCGGGATACCCGCAAGGGACTCTCTCGCCGCCTCTGCCGCTGCATTGGCGAGATCAAGACCCTTGGCGGGGTGAATATTGCTCTTATAAGGAGGAGATGTTGGGATAATTCGCTCACCTAAAAGCGAGTGGGTGGGGGTTAGGAAAAAGCGAGACGACAAATAGCCAAGAGAGAGGAATAGAAGAATACCCTCGCCCGGGAGCACTGGGAGAAGCGAGTCGAGGCCTCGCCGCAAGAAGTTGACCTCGAAGTTCTTGCCAGCAAGGTACTCGCACAGCAACTTCTCTGGCCCGCTGACTTGGGGGGTGGCGTAGAAGCTCTCTGGCGGAGAGACTGGCGCGAGAGGGACGCCGCCGAAGTCAGCCCGGTCTCCCCGAATGAAGACAAATCGGGTGAGCCAGTGATGATTCTTGTTAGGCATCTCGCATACCTTGAGCCCCTGCCCAGTGAAGTACGAGACGCCATCGGCATTGGCGTGGTAGATGAAAAGCTTGCGGAAGGCCGTCAAGCTAAACTCGATGCGCTCTCGGCGCATGTAGCAGGCAAATGCAATCAACACCGAGATGGCGTTGGGATTGAACTGTGCCGGGACAACGCCAAAGTACTTGAGGACTTGCTTCACCTCAGGCCAGAGGGGCAGTCGCAACCCGCCTCGAAGTGCGAGACGGGGAAGGCGAGTTCCCCAGGGTAGTATGTGTTGATGCACTCGCCGACCTTAGGGGGACGCGACTCGATGCCCTCCCCCAGATACTCGCGAACAAATTTATCATGGTCCTCCCGAGGGAGCCTGCCGAGCGGGAAGTCGTGGTCAGTAAACCTCTTCCCGCAGCGGCTGCGCCCCTCGCCCTCCTCCACTTTCTTCTTACCCATCTTCTTTGGCGAGCTAGTCCTAGGCGAGACGAAGGAGTTAAGAGGCGAGAATGGGCCGGCGAGACGGAGAGTTCAGAGGGCCAAGACTTGGCTAACGGCGAAGGCGGAAAGTGTGGTATCTAGTCCAGGACTAGGCATATTTATAACGGATACAAGGCCAATGATTGAAAGGGCGGGAAAATAAGGGGGAGAGGAAGAGTCGGCGTTTTTCTCTCTCCTATACCTCGAACGGCGCGACCCGTCACAGTCAGCAAAAATTATAATTAAATATCTAGCATAAATTAAAAAGGAGTATTAAAAAAGGGAATGAGAGATTAAGCCATAAAAATATATGTCCAGAAATCATCCCGCAGAGGACCAAGCTCTCTGCATACTTTGGCGAGACCACCATTATTACAACTTTTGCGAGAAGAAGAAAAAGAAGGATAGCGAGACAGACATTCGTTAGTATGGGCGCCACTCCCAGCGGCCGCCGCGTGTTCCCCCGCGAGGAGGCCTACTCCGCGAGTGGAAGGAGCGGATGGTTTGGAGGCCACGCCGCGCGAGACGGAGCTGCATATCGGTCTCATTGATGATGGCCTCAGGGTCGGTGCCGTCGACATCCAGCTCGGCATCGGCTCCAGAAGATAGACGAGCGCACTCGCCATCCAGCGACTCGATGCGCTTCTCCGCGGCCTGTTTGTCTAAAGTCAAGGAATGAATGAGGCGCGCGTGCTTCCGGAAGAGCTCAGCCGTCTTCCGCTTCATCTCCACTGGATCTGAGGGATCGCCCAGATAGTCTTCAATCCCGTCTGCAGGAGGAGGCGAGACGGAGAGTTGCTTCGGCTGCTCCTCAACAGGAGAGTTGGCCCGAGAATCTGCGCAAGGAGTGCAGAGACAAGGTGGAAGAGGCACTCGCAGGAGAGAGTGAGAATAGCGAAGGGGATTCAAAAGGGCAAGGGAAGGTCCCTTACCAAGATGGCGAGAGGTATCGGCAGCCGGGGAGGCGTCGTCCCTCCTCTCGCTGGGAGTAGTTGGAGGAGTAGATGAGGGTAGCGAATCAAGTTCCTCGCAACGGACAGAAGAACCATCTCGCGGACTCTTCGGGGACGGCGGGACCACAAGAGCCCCCTGAAAAAAGCGTTAGTCAGCAAAAGAGCACCCAGTCGCAGAAATAACAGTGGTAATCGCGAGTGTCCACCTCTTTTTCCGTAGAAAGCGCATGGGGAGTGGGGGCAGGTTTCAAAGAGGCGCGAGACGAATCTACTGCTGCAAGAGAAGGGCCCCCAGCCTTCGTCTTTTTCGAGCGAGACGACGGGGCGAGGGGACGACCCAGGGAAGAGGTGAAAGCAGCCACGTTGGCCTTATGTTGCTCTCGCACCAGGGCGAGACGTTCGCGAAAACTTTGACTATGCGTCATTCTGCAAGAACTCGAGGACAGGGAAGAAGAAGAATATGCAGAGCGGGGCATCAGGAGCGCAGGGCAGGAGTCATATATTTATAGACCCCGGTGGGGGCCTCCGAAGATTCCTCATAAATACGTTTTTTAATGCACCTTGAATAACGAGCCTCGGTTGAACATTCTTTTTGAGCTTAGAGTAATCTCAAAAAGAGCGGGGATTGTGTACAACCTCGGGCTCGCAAAGAGCCCTCAAGAAGCAAACGGAGCGAGAAAGGCAAAGGGGACTAGGAGGGCCCACTCGCAAGCGGCGAGATGATGGGCTCTCCAAGGGGCAAAACGCCCCGTCTAAAAGCGAGAGGGCCCCAGAAGCGAGAGGGCCCCAGAAGCGAGAGGACCTCCAAAAGCGAGAGGCGCCGGCGAGACGGTCGGCGGGTCCTTCTCGCCGGCAGGCCCCTTTCCTCTCGCCAGGGGGGGGGGGAGAGGGTTTTTTACTCTTTCCTATCAAAGCAGGGGTTTTTACTCTTCTACCCCGGGTATTTTTACCCTTTTACCCTTGGTGGGCTGCGTATAGCTCCTCAGAACAGCGGAGTTTGGCTGTTGGCAGGCCCAGCCAAGGGTACCCCAGTAATTTCAGGCCGGAGCAGTTTTGTTATTTGCAGTTCAGATTCTGAAATCTATAAATAGGCCCATAGGGGTTCTTCAGAAGGGACCCTTTTTTCAGACTCAAGAGAGGAATTGACAGTCTTCTGAAGAACTCCAAGCCCAGCTTTTGGCTTTGGAGGGGAAGCTCTCTGTGACCTTCCGGGTAAGCGGTGAGACCTCCCTGCTGCGGCTTTGGGCCAGTTTGTTCTTAGTCCTTCACGACCAGTCGGAGGTCGAGCTTGGGCCTAGTAGGTGTCGGCTACGCCCCAATTTTGTGAACGCTTGTCGGAGTCAAATTTTGGCTTCAACAGAGATAACCCCTGCTAACTCCACGATCCGGGAAAACTTTCAACATTATAAGTGGGCGTATACTCCTTCGGTTTGTTGAGTTTTCAACAGGGTATCCAAGGGGGCGTCTGCGGTTTGTTGAATTTTTAACATGGTATCAGAGCCAGGTTGTTGGAGTGGTCAAGCAGTGCTCAATGGAAGTAGTTGCTCTTCTGAAGAGGAAACCAGTGGTAGAACCATGGCAGTGGAGGATGCAAGTTGTCTTGGTATTGATCTTCTTACAGAGACGAACTGTGAACGGTGGAAGTCCTGTATGAAGAGCTTTCTTCTTGGCGAGGACCTTTGGGAGGTTGTATGCGGAGCAGGAAGACAAGAGGATAATGCTGGCAATGCTGAGGCGATGAGAGCTTGGAAGGAGGAAAATGCGAAAACGGAGTCTATTCTCAAGCAGGTGATCTCATCGGTGCTCTTGGACCACATCAGTGGATGTCGGTCAGCTGCGGAGGTCTGGACTTCCCTTGATGGGTTGTTCAGGAAGAAGGTGAAGGTTGCTGCTGAAGATGGTCCCTCTACTTCATATCAGGAAGAAAAGAGTGTCTCCTAGGTGTGATAGGAAGAGGAAGGAAGGACCAATGTGCTATAATTGCAAGCAGCAGGGTCATCTTCGGAAGGAGTGCAAGGTTGTCTTGCTCTCGGCGAACATTGCTCAGGTAGGGAGGAAGGAGAAGAACGTAGTTGGGATATCAACTAGTTCTGGAGTTGATCGGATGAATGCCAGTGATAGTGCAGCTATCTGGCATGAAAGACTAGGGCATGTAGGGATGGACAAGCTGAAAGCAATGGCGGAAAGAAGACTCGTAAGAGGCTTGCCTAGATTGTCATCCTATGGCGATGGTCGGGGGTGTGCGGGATGTCAGGAAAGTGGAGCCTATCGCTTCATGGTTGACAAAGCACAATCCAAATGTAATGCACTATTGGCGGTTGTCCATTGTGCTCTGGTGGGACCGACCGTCACGGCCAGTCTTGGAGGCAGCAGGTTCATGCTGATATTGGTTGATGATTATTCTGGGTATACTTGGGTATACTTTATGAAGATGAAGTCCAACATGGTACGCTTGTTTGTGGAGTTCAAGAAGTTTGTGGAAGGCCAGCTTGGCCGGAGGATCAAGGTGTTGAGGACATGTATCGGTGGTGAGTTTGGCTCAACCGAGTTCTCACGCTTTTGCAGGAAGCAAGGGATCCGGATGGAGCTTTCTTGTGGACATACTTCACAACAGGGTAGTATTGCAGCTCGGATGATCCGTTGGTTAACGGAGACCTGCAAGTGTTGGCTTCAGAGTAAAGGCGTTCCGAAGGCTCTTTGGGCGGAAGGAATAGCCTGTGCTGCTCATGTCATCAACCGGATGCCTCTTAGTCCGATCATAGTGAAGACTCCTTATGAGCTGATGTTCGGAGTGAAGCCCTCAGTGAAGCACCTTTGGGTGTTTGGATCTACCTGCTATATACACTCTCCGGGTGCTCTCAAGACAAAGCTAGTCTTTGTTGGGTATGATGAGCAGAGAAGAAGATGGAGGTGTATGGATCCTGCGATGAAGAAACTCATAGTGTCGAGAGACATTGTTTTCGATGAGTTGACGCCGTATTGGGGTAGCTATTATGTGGAGCTAGAGATAAGCAGGTCAGATGGTGGGCTGAAGGAGGCTGCTGCTAAGGAAGTGGACTTGCCTGAGTCACCAGGTGCTCCAGGTTGTTCTAGCTCTGGGGCAAAGGCGTCAGAGTTGGGAAGAAGGGGGAGGGATGCTCCAGGATCTTCTGGCTCGAAGGCGGAGGCTTCCGGTTCAGGAAGCAAGGGGAGCGATGTTCCAGGCAATTCTTGTTCAAGAGGGGAGTCTTCTGGTTCAGGTAGCAGGGGGAGCGTTGCTCCAGATGCTTTTGGTTCCAGTAAGGAGGCGTCTTGTTCAGGGAGCAAAGGGAGCATTGTTCCGGGTTTGCCCGGGAACGGAGCTGGTTCAATAGCAGCGGAGGTGGTTAGCCATGATCAGGTTCTTCGGAGATCGAAGAGGATCAGTAAGCCACCAGCTCGATATAGTGAAGGGAACACGGCGGACTTGGTCTCGTGTTTCCTTGTTAGCCCTCAGGTCGAGCAAGGTTCTTCTGGCTGTGATGACCCCACTAGAATCAAGGAGGTGGTTGACACCAAGTCTGAAGAGGTGACTTCTCTCAGAGGCAACGAGGCTTGGACTTCAGTGTCCAAGGAAGTTGGTGATACTCCTGTGATGCAAGAGTGGAGGTTGAAGCTGAAGAAGGCAGAGGGAAGCATGACTCCTTTTTGGAGATGCTGGAGGGCTCCCTCATGGTCCATGATATGCGGGGCGAGGACTATGTCTTGGACATCTCTTCGTAGATGCTATCAGAAGGACCCGGTGCAAGGTTACGGGAGCTACTGGAGTTATTCACCACTTCTCACTTCAAGTGGGAGTGTTGAATTCTGTGAAGTGAAAGTGGGTGAATGGAAGGCTTGGGAAACCTATCCGCGCGGACTACGCGGACAAGGTTGGCGGACTGCAAGGTCGGCAGGGATGTTGCAGGCAGTTTGCTCTGTGGCGGCCTGGGCGGTCTGTTCGCGCGGACTACGCGGACAGCAGCGGCGGTCTGACAGGCCAGTGTATGCTCAGCAGGCGGTTGACTCCCAGGAAGTAACCGGGCGGATAGAAATGCTATCCGGGGAGTCCGGCTTAAAGCGGACTGAAGAACTGGAGCTCGGCAGACCGGTTTGGCAGTTGCCTTGATCTTGCTCTAGTGAAGCGGCAAGTGGAAGCCGCGGAGACCGCCGGTCAGCGCGGACAGAAACTGGAGGTCGCCCGGTATGGCGGGCTAGATCCAGTGTCCGCTAGTAAGTGCGGATTGGCCCTTGCGGCCAGCGGACTGGACTTGGTGTGATCTGAACCAAGTCCAGGATGGCTCAGTCCGGGGAGATCGCGCAGTGGAGCGCGGGCTGGTTTCTCAGTCCGCCAAGCGTAGTAGAAGTGTTGTTGCCTTGTTTGCTAGCTTGGGGAAATGCGGACTGGAGAATTGCCTGTGCAGGAGCGTGCGGACTGGAGCCAGAGTCCGCTGAGTCCGGTTTAGCCTTGTGACGAGGTTATGGACTCAGGAGTTGCGGACTGGAGTCTGCTGTTAGCGGACTGGATTGGCGTGTCCGCTAAGTCCGGAGGTGCCTTGGCAATGAGGCAATGGACTTGGGATATGCGGACGGAAGCCGGGTGTCCGCTGAGTCCGGCAGGTGCCTTGATGGCGAGGCTGCGGGCTCGGGTTTTGCGGGCTGATGCCTTTGAAAGAGCAACTAGATCTGATATACTCTAGAGGGGGGTGAATAGAGTATATGATGTTTTAAAACTTTTTAAAAGCTTTTACAACAATTGTTGTAATAAGTGTGAACAGGGAAGCAATTATAAATCTAATCACAGAACTAAACTATGCAAAAACTAAGCACAGACAAATCAAGGCCAGAAACAAAAAGTAAACAAGCAGAACCAGAGGACACACGGAAATATAGTGGTTCCCCAAACTTGGGTACATCCACTCTTCTACCACCCTAGGTAGGAATCCACTGCAGGATGAGTTGATCAGGTGTCCTGGGCACCAATGAGCTTTTGATAAGGTGCTCAAAAACCAAAGCAGATTTTTTGATCAGGTGTCTTGCCACCAATGAGCTTTTGACAAGGTGCTCAAAAACCAGATTCAAACTTTTGAAGGGAGTTTGAAAAACCCTTTACAGAGTGGGGGTGAGAGAGTGATGGCAGTCTTCTCTTTCTCAATCAACTGAGAAGACTAAGTGGATTGATGTCAAAGCTCCCCCTGAGTCCTTGAGATCTTCAGGAAGAAGAGCTTTGCTGAGGGTGATAGGCCTTCAAAGATAGATCTCCAGCAATAGATGATTTCGTCAAGCTGAAATGTTGAGTGTCTGGAGTCTTGAGATGAAGTTGGCCTGGAACACTTTGAGAGCTGAAGAGATCTGAAGAAAGCTTGATCTCTTTGATGAGTGTTCTTCAGAATTCTTTTTGACAGAGAGTTTTGAAAGAGTCTCTATATTCTGAGTTGTGTGTCCTCCCTTTTTTGTTCATCTGTATATCATCTATGTTGATTCAAAAAACATTCTGTCTTTTATTCTCTGTGCCAGAATAGAATATTACTCTGTCAAAGATAGTCGTTGGCCTGCATTGATTGCATCCTTAATTGCATAATCTCTTCTGGAGGAAAGTCCACAGAAATATTTCTTGAAAAATCCCTTGAAACTTGGTCCAGAAGTAAATGAAAACGGCTAGCAAATCTTCTGAATTAATTGCATAATAACTCCTGTCTGATTTGAATTTGAATTCTGGAAGTTATCTGAAATCGTCGAACTGAGCTCTGCTATCGTCGATCTGAGCTCAGCGAACTGGAAAACTCAAGCAGCAAAATAATCGTCGATCTGAGCTCAAAGATCGTCGAACTGAGCTCAGAGATAAAGATCCAATGCAGAGTCAAAATCGTCGAACTGAGCTCACCGATCGTCGAATGGAGTTCGACGATATTCTGAAGTTGAGCTCAGCGATCGTCGAATGGAGTTCGACGATCTGTCGAAGTAGAGCTAGACGATCGTCGACCGGAGTTCGACGAATCGTCGTGCTGAGCTCGACGATTAGACTTAGTCTCCAGACAGAAAAACTTGGTCTTCAGGGCAGCTTCTAATCCTAGACTTCTAACCCTTAGACTCAATTTTAATTGACCTATTAAGCTATACAGAAGGTCAAACACAGATTCCTAGAGACATAGTGATCCTGACCCAAATTAGTAATAGGGTGTTCCAACAATCTCCCCCTATTTGGGTTAGGATTACTATTTACAGACTTTAGAAATTCAAATAACAACATATAATCAGAAAAGCAAAAAAACAACAGCAGCTAAACATTGCAGAGACATCATAGATATATATATATATATATATATATATATATATATATATATATATATATGGCATCCAGATAGCAGTCAGAAAATCCAAAGATTGTCACCTTACAGAATTACTTCTTCTCTTTGCCTTTAACCATTTTGATTTCTCTGTTAGGGTCTAAGGCTTCCTTGTTGGACCTGGTGTCATCAGCTGCACCCAAGTATGTTTGCTTTGAAGTCCTGGGAACCACAGCAGCAGGATGCAACTCCATATATCTGTCTGCATCAAAGAATTTGCTGGAGGCATATCTTTCTAGCTCTTTTTGTCTTTGCTCTGACATGGTAGAAATATTTGAAGTGTCTAGCCCTTGTTCTTTGGCTTTCTTTATCTGGTCTAATGCAGCCAACTCCTTCATCCTAGCAGTCCAAGCAACAGGATTCTTCTCAGGGTCCTCAAATGGTACAGGTGGCTCATACCTGTTGGAAGAATTATCTTGAGGAGGCCTAGCAGACACAGTTTCTCTTAGCTTGTAGGGGAATGGACCAGAAGTAGTGTCAGCTGAAACATGTCCTCCCCTGGAGTATGGGTGCTGCCTGGAATGCCCTTTAGAATAAACCTGAATATCTCTTTGACTTCCCCTGTATCCTCCTCTCCTGGAATAAGAACCCCTAGGCTGGCTTTCCCTTTGGTATGATCTGGCATGGGGTTGGTAGGGAGCCTGACTTCTAGATGGGGCTTGACTTGCAGAGCTGCCACCTGCACCTACATTAGGAGGAGGTGGTGGAGGAGGATGAGGGTGCTTGAAATGGGAGGAGCCCTTCTCATACTTTCTCTTCTTTTTCATTGCTTTCAGCTGATTTTTGGAATACTGCATCCAATGTTCAGTAATTTGGCAGTTATGCAGAATATAATAGGGGATATCATTATCATCTTTTACTTTTGCAGGAGGAACCCTTTTCATAGCTTTGCTTCTAGCCTTCCTCTTCCTGGCAATAGTGGCAGCAGAGTCATCAGAGTCTGTCTTGAACTCATCAGAGTCAGAACTCTGGGCATCATATACAGCATCTATTTTCTTCATCAATTCTTTCTTCAATTGAGCAGCAGCAGATGAGGCAGAAGCAGAAGGAGCAGCAGCAGGGACAGTAGCAAATGCAACAGTAGGTACAGCATCAGATACATGAACAACAACAGATGGGACAGCAGATGGAGCAACAGAATCATCAGCAGATACAGAAGGAGAAGCAGAAACAACAACAGTAACTTCAGGAGTGATGGCAGCAGCAACTACAACAACATCAACAAAATCTTCAGCAGACTCAAAATCAGTGGCCTCTGACATCAGAAAATCCTTGGATGTCTGCTCATCAGAGGCAGTTGGGATTTCAGCAGCAGCAAAAACAGTTCTTTCTTCAACAGCAGCAGCAACAGTTATTGAGAGTACAAAGGAGGATATAATGCTGGGGTCACAGCCAGAGAAAGGCACCAGTGCCTTGGACAAATCTTCTGGGGGCTGGACAGCATTAGGCTCTCGGAGATAACTGAAGTATGCAGTGTCAAAGGCAGAAAGCAAAGACCTTAGGTCTATTGCTAAGACTGCAGTAGGAGCCACAGGAACAGCAGATACAAAAACAACAGCAGCAGCAGCAGTATCATGAACAGCAGGAGCAGAAGCAGCAGCAACAGCAGCATGAAGGCTTGCTTCATATGGCATCTCCCCCTGCCTGGATGCAGATGCATCTGTATCAAGGCACACTGCTGGAGGTGCTGCCTGAGGAATGAGGGAGGAAAGCCTGGCAGAGAGAGCTGTCACTGACTGTTGTAGAGGAGCTAAGGAGGCCTCCATGAGAAGAGAGAGCCTGGGGGCAAGTAGCTCATACAACTTGTCAGCTAAGGCTGGGAGATCTACATGCTCAATAGCAGGAGCAGAGGTAGATGGAATAGGGATGGCTGAGGATGCTGGAAGTGGAGGGCTAGAGAGTGGAGGGATGGTTGGCTGAGGTGTGGGGATGGTGGAGATGGAGGACAAGGGTATGGATATGGATGGAGTGAATGATGGTTGGTCAATGATATGGTGGAGGAGATCTTGGAAGGAGGTTGAGGAGGAGGGTAATTCTGGAGGAGATGAGGGGGAATCATCCATGTAGGAGTCATCCAGAAGGGTGAATGATGGTATGGATGGTGAAGAAGTTACATCTGGTGGTGGATATGAGAACAATGGGTGGAATTGGTCTACTGGAGGTGATGAAATGGTTGCTGGAGATGGAATTGATGTTGGGGAAGGGCTAGAGATGGTGATGGGGGATGAAGCTGGAATGGTGGATAGAGGAGGTAGGGTTGGACTTGGAGGAGGAGGAGAGGCAGTAACAGCAGCAGCCAGGTCTTCTGCAGGAGCAGAGACCTGTGGGGGAGTGACTCTGTGAGTCCTGGTGCCTGAAGGAGCACTAGATGAGGGCCTGCTTGGCTTGCTGATTTGCCTGTCCCACTTGCCAAAGAGGGCACATGTGAGTCTCTTGGAGGCATTTATGTGCACTCCAGAGGAGACCAGCAAGGTAGGGCACTTGTTCTGCAGGAAGACTCCAATAATCCTTCCAAAATTTACAAAGCTTTTATTTATTTTCTTCTTTATTAGGTCAAAGAAGACCTCTCCCCAGTTCAAACTTTTCTTATCTATCAGAGCTCACATGAGGCAGAGCTGATATCTGGAGATAGTGTCATGTGCAGAGTGCTTTGCCAACAACACTTTTCCTACAACATCTGCTAGGAACCTGTACTCAACAGACAAGTTCCTTTTGAATAACTTGCTAGGGTTTCCCTCAGGATGACCCATCCTGGCAAGTATATCAGAAAACTCTTCCCCAGATAATTCAGCAGTTTCTTCTCCATTTCTTAAACCAAAAACCTCTGTTAAAACTGTGGGGGTCAGAGGTACCTGAGTTCCAGCAATAGAGCCAACTATAGTGTTGTTGTCTAGATTGTGAGCAGTATAGACCCATTCCTTTATTTCATCTGAAGCAAGCTTGATTCTAGTGGTCATGAGGGCAGACAAGTTCTGATCCTTGAATAAATTCAGAATGTCTTGGAAAACTTGATCAGTAGTGTTGAACGATTCCAGATCAATGTCGAAGCCTGCATCAAACTTCATTGCGGCTAGGACAGCAACTGATACGGCCATTGTACCTGCAAAAACTTAACAAACAAAACGAACAAGCGTAGAACTGTTTGGAGGGAAGAAAATTCTTGCAGAGAAATTGAAAGCGCAAGAGAGAACGACGGCGAAAAATGAGTTTTATATTAGGGTTCGACGCAGAATTGGAAAGATCGTTGAACTCAGTTCGACGATCTAGGCTTCTAAAGGAATCTGAAGAGACTCCAACATCGTCGATCTCCGTTCGACGATCTTGGAAGGGCGTCGAGCTCCGTTCGACGATTGTTCAGGGAACAAAATCGTCGAGCGCCGTTCGACGATCGTTGACCGAAGGAGATAGTTCATACTATCTGAGAGGCGCTGAACTCAGTTCGACGATTCTGGAAATCGTCGATCTCTGTTCGACGATCTTTGGGGAAATCGTCGAGCGCAGTTCAGAGATCAGAAAATTCTAGACACTAAGAAAAATCAGAATTTTGCCTAGTCTTGGTCAATTTTTAGCTTTCAAAATCTTGGATATTATTTAAGACTTCCTCCATCTAACATTCCTAACTGATTTAGGAAGAAGGTGTGTTTCTTTTCATCCAAAGGCTTGGTGAAAATATCTCCCCTTTGTAAATCAGTTGAGATATATTGTAATTCAATTTTATTCTTTTCAACATTGTCCCTTAAGAAGTGATGTCTAATCTCTATGTGTTTTGTCCTACTATGGAGGACTGGATTTTGAGCTATGGAAATAGCACTTGTATTGTCACAAAAGATTTTAGACTTCTCTAAGTTGTAACCATAGTCTAGGAGTTGGTTTTGAATCCACAATATTTGTGAACAACAACTGCCTGCAGCCATATATTCAGCTTCACCAGTTGAGTTGACACAGATGTTTGTTTCTTGCAAAACCAAGAGACAAGTCTGTCACCAAGGAACTGACAAGTTCCACTGGTGCTTTTCCTGTCAATTCTGCATCCAGCATAATCAGCATCAGAGAATCCAGTTAAATCAAATGCTGAATCTTTTGGATACCAGAGACCTAGATTTGGACAACTTTTAACATACCTGAGAATCCTCTTTACTAAAGTGAGGTGTGACTCTCTAGGGCTTACTTGGAACCTAGCACATATACATGTAGCAAACATTATATCTGGTCTACTAGCTGTAAGATACAGTAAAGAGCCAATCATTGCTCTATATGTTGTCTGATCAACAGGTTTCCCATGTTCATCAGCATCCAATACAGCATTGGTAGGCATGGTTGTTTTCATACAAGATGCCCCAGACATGCCAAATTTCTTAACCAGCTCATTAGCATATTTGGTTTGAGAAATAAAGATGTCTTCAGCATGTTGTTTGACTTGCAATCCTAGGAAGAAGGATAGCTCACCCATACTACTCATCTCAAATTTAGAATGCATTAGGTTAGAAAACCTTCTGCACAATTTTGAGTCAGTAAAACCAAAAATGATATCGTCTACATAAATTTGTACTAGTAGGGTATGAGACTTATGAGTTCTAATAAAAAGAGTTTGGTCTACTCTACCCCTTATAAAACCATTTTCCAAGAGAAAGCATGCTAGGGTCTCATACCATGCTCTAGGAGCTTGCTTGAGACCATATAATGCTTTGTTCAGTCTAAAAACATAATCAGGATAAGTTGGAGAGATAAAACCTGGAGGTTGTCTGACATAGACTTCCTTTTTGATGTCTCCATTTAAGAAGGCACTCTTGACATCCATCTGATAGACTTTGAAGCCTTTGTGAGCTGCATAAGCTAGAAATATTTTGATGGCTTCCAATCTTGCAACAGGTGCAAAGATCTGGTCGTAGTCAATTCCTTCTTCTTGAGAATATCCCTGGGCAACTAGCCTTGCCTTGTTCCTTATTATTACTCCTTGATCATCCAGTTTATTTCTGAATACCCATTTTGTTCCAACAATGGAATGATCCTTTGGCTTTGGACACTAGTTCCCATACTTTGTTCCTCTCAAATTGATGCAACTCCTCTTGCATTGCAATGATCCAGTGTGGATCTTGCTCTGCATCTTGAATGGACTGAGGTTCAATTTGAGATAGGAAGCAGGTGTGCAACAGGTTTTGGTTGACCTGATTTCTGGTTTGCACACCAGCTGAGATTTCTCCAATTATTTGGGAAATTGGATGGTCTCTTGATGTTACTAAATCAACAGGGGGTGTTGATTGTTCACCAACCTGTGTTGTTGTTTCCTCTTGTGGTACAACAACTGGCTCTTCAAGTTGAGCTTCAATGTGTTGAGCATTCCTTCATCTTCACTGCTTTCATCCTCTTGAGCAACCTGTAGCTTGTTCATATCTTCAACTAGAGAGTGTTCCTGCAAAGGTTCTATGGTAGAAGAAATCTTCTCCTTGAAAGACATGTTAGTTTCATCAAAAGAAATATGAACAGATTCCTCAATTTTCAAAGATGATTTATTATAGACCCTTATAGGCCTTGCTGATCATGGAGTATCCCAGAAACACTCCTTCATCAGCTTTGGCTTGAAATTTTGCTAAGTATTTCTTGTCATTATTGTGAATATAGCAAATGCAACCAAAAATTCTGAAATAGTCAACTTTAGGTTTCTTCCCTTTGAGTAATTCATAGGGAGTCTTTCCCTTCAGTTTATGTATCAGACTTCTGTTCAAGCACATAGTTGGAGGTGTTCACTGCCTCTGCCCAAAAGGATAGAGGTAGATGAGCATCTGACAACAATGTGGTGGCAGATTCAATAAGGGTTCTATTTTTCCTTTCAGCTACCCCATTTTGTTGAGGAGTTCTAGGAGCTGAGAAAGTATGCCTGATCCCTTCACTCTGATAGAACTCTTGCATAAGAAGAGAATCAAACTCTGTCCCATGATCACTTCTGATCTGGGCAATGTGAGTATTGAACTCAATCTGTATACATTTGAGAAACTCTGTCAGACACTTAAAGTTATCAGACTTCTTCCTTAGAAAGAACACCCAAGTGAATCTAGAGAAGTCATCTACAATTACTAAAGTGTAGGATTTCCCTCCTAGGCTTTATACTGTGATGGGTCCAAATAGATCCATGTGTAACAGATACAATATCCTAGGTGAATCACTCTTATTAAGTGACTTAAAACTGTTTTTAGTTTGCTTGCCTAATTGACAAGCCTTGCATAGTCCTTCCTTCTTGTAGGGGCCAGAAGGTAGTCCTCTAACAAGGTTGTCCTTGGAGAGCCTAGCAATAGTTCTAAGGTTTAGGTGTCCTAATCTCTTATGCCATAACACATTTGGTCTACAGACTGAGTTAAACAGGCAAATATCTATATCAGTTGAAAGAAAATCTACTAAGTAGATGTTACCTTTCCTTATACCTGTCAACACAGTTGTGTTGTCCTCTGACTTGATTTTGCATAAGGTTTTGCTGAAGGTCACCTGGTAGCCTTCATCACATAGCTGACTGATGCTGATTAGGTTGTGCTTCAGTCCTTCCACATATGCTACCTTCTTGAAGGTTACTGAACCAATCTGGACTGCACCATATCCTTTAGTTTGTCCAAAGTTGGAATCACCAAAGATAACTTTGGGTCCAAGCTTGGCTCTGAAGGATGTGAGGTTGTCCTTATTCCCTATCATGTGCTTAGAGCACCCACTATCCAAATACCATTGCTGGTTAGATGTTGGATAGGTCTTCACCTGCACATGAAACAATTTACTTGTTTTTGACCCAGTTTACCTTGGGCCTAGGTTGATAACCTCTAAATTCAGAAATAAAAGACATCCCTGGCTGACTCTTATATCCTTCAGGATGATATCTCCTTGGAGGTAAAATCCATTCATTATAAGGGTTGAAGGTTTGGGATGAAGAACCCTTAGGATTCAATTTTGATTTGCCTTTGAAAACGTTTCCAGAGTTCTGACCTCTGTTCGACGATCTTGGAGCTGCGTTCGACGATCGTGGGTCAGATCGTCGAGCTCCGTTCGATGGTCGACTATGGCTGAGGTCAGGTATATGAGATCGTCGAGCTGCGTTCGACGACTTTGGTTGAGATCGTCGACCTGCGTTCGACGATTTGTCCTGAGATCGTCGAGCTGCGTTCGGCGATCGTCGATCTTCATTCGGCGATCGTCGATCTCCGTTCGACGATTTTTGCTGGGACTTAGTTTTCTGAGGCAGATCAGAATTTTTCCTGGCAACCTCTACAACTCCCTTTCCCTTGCTAGAAATAAACTTGATGGGAGTTGTTAGGACTATAGGTTGGCTGGATGAAGCACCCAAGCCCAGTGTACTGTTGAATCTAGAGTTCACTGTGCTTGTGATGTCCATCAGCTTGATGCTTCTCCCATTAAGGGATTCTTCAAGCTTCTTGGCCTCAGAGAGCTCACTTTTCAGTGTAGCTATCTGTTCCCTACAGTTCTCCAACTCCTGAGAGAGTTTGAGGTTTTCTGACTTTAAACCATTGTGTTCAGATAATTGATTTCTGAGAGAGATAATCTCTTTCTCAGACTTTAGCAGGTCTAAACACAGTGTTTTAAATTCAGATTTAAAATCTTCTGAAGTAAAATCAAAGAAACTAATTACCTGATCTTCTTTAGGTTGAGTCTCTGAGTCTGACTCTGACTCCTCTTCCTCTGAGTTGTGTTGTGAGGCATTGATTGCCATCATGCAGAACTCCTTTTCCTCTGCATCATCCTCATCATCACTGGAGCTGGATGAGGCTTCTGATTCCTCTTCAGTCTCACTCCAGGATTCAGCAACAAACCCTTTCCTTGTATGCTTATTTTTGCTGGAAGAAGGTTTGCTATTGCCACTCCTTTTGGAGTCTTTCTCCTTTCTTCTCTCCTTTCTTTCCCTTCTGTCCTTGTTCTTGTTCTCTGGACAGTCAGGAACTATGTGCCCTGGTTTCCTGCAACCAAAGCAGATAATGTCTTTGTTATTGCCAATGGACTTGTCATACCTTGGCTTATCCTGCTCCTTGTATGATCTTCTTCTGAAGTCCTTTCTGGCCATCTTATAGAATCTTTTGGCCAACAAGCTGAGAAGTTCATCATTGCCTGTAGCTTTTTCTTCAGGCAGATCCTCAGTTGCCTTGAATGCTATGGTCTTCTCCTTTCTTGTGGCTGGTGAAGCAGCCTTCTGTTCTTCCTCTCTATTCTTGATGAGCAGCTCATAAGACTTGAGCTTACCCAACAAGGCTTCAGTGGTGATCTCATTTAGATTTCTGGCATCTTTGATTGGCCAGATTCTTGAATCCCAAGTGCTGGGGAAGCACATTAGGATCTTGTCATTAAGTTCTGTCAGAGAGATCTCTTTGTCTAATGTCCTCAGTTCACTGACAATTAGACTCAGTCTGTTGTACATGTCTCCACTGACTCAGTCTCTCCCTTCTTGAAGTTCTCATATTGGGAGATGAGATGGGATCTTCTGTCCTTTCTCTCGTCAGCTGAGCCTGAGACTATTTCTGAGAGTCTATCCCAGATTTCCTTGGCTGAATTACATTCAGCTACCTTTTGAAAAATGTCATCTGACATTGTCTGGGCTAGGATGTTCATAGCCTTGGCATCAGCTACTTTTCACTTTTTGATGTCAGCATCTGTTCCTGATGGAGGTGGAACAGCATTTGTACTTGTGCTTTCTGGGGGTCTTGGACACACTGTCAAAACAGAATTAAATATATCTTCATCAATAGAATTCATGTAGAGTATAATCCTTGCTTTCCAAAGTGCAAACTTTGACAGATTGCACACTGGAGGTCTGGTGCTGGCATAGTCTTTATTTTGGGCCATGATTTGTGCACACAAGATCTAATAATAAAATACAAAAGAAAAACAGATCTAGTTTAGGATCTTGGGGTTCAGGTGTTAGCCTGTACAACCAATCAGGTATGGTATGATTAACCAACCTCGCTTTGATACCAATTGAAAGAGCAACTAGATCTGATATACTCTAGAGGGGGGTGAATAGAGTATATGGTGTTTTAAAACTTTTTAAAAGCTTTTACAACAATTGTTGTAATAAGTGTGAACAGGGAAGCAATTATAAATCTAATCACAGAACTAAACTATGCAAAAACTAAGCACAGACAAATCAAGGCCAGAAACAAAAAGTAAACAAGCAGAACCAGAGGACACAAGGAAATATAGTGGTTCCCCAAACTTGGGTACATCCACTCTTCTACCACCCTAGGTAGGAATCCACTGCAGTATGAGTTGATCAGGTGTCCTGGGCACCAATGAGCTTTTGATAAGGTGCTCAAAAACCAAAGCAGATTTTTTGATCAGGTGTCTTGCCACCAATGAGCTTTTGACAAGGTGCTCAAAAACCAGATTCAAACTTTTGAAGGGAGTTTGAAAAACCCTTTACAGAGTGGGGGTGAGAGAGTGATGACAGTCTTCTCTTTCTCAATCAACTGAGAAGACTAAGTGGATTGATGTCAAAGCTCCCCCTGAGTCCTTGAGATCTTCAGGAAGAAGAGCTTTGCTGAGGGTGATAGACCTTCAAAGATAGATCTCCAGCAATAGATGATTTCAGCAAGCTGAAATGTTGAGTGTCTGGAGTCTTGAGATGAAGTTGGCCTGGAACACTTTGAGAGCTGAAGAGATCTGAAGAAAGCTTGATCTCTTTGATGAGTGTTCTTCAGAATTCTTTTTGACAGAGAGTTTTGAAAGAGTCTCTATATCTGAGTTGTGTGTCCTCCCTTTTTTGTTCATCTGTATATCATCTATGTTGATTCAAAAACATTCTGTCTTTTATTCTCTGTGCCAGAATAGAATATTACTCTGTCAAAGATAGTCGTTGGCCTGCATTGATTGCATCCTTAATTGCATAATCTCTTCTGGAGGAAAGTCCACAGAAATATTCCTTGAAAAATCCCTTGAAACTTGGTCCAGAAGTAAATGAAAACGGCTAGCAAATCTTCTGAATTAATTGCATAATAACTCCTATCTGATTTGAATTTGAATTCTGGAAGTTATCTGAAATCGTCGAACTGAGCTCTGCTATCGTCGATCTGAGCTCAGCGAACTGGAAAACTCAAGCAGCAAAATAATCGTCGATCTGAGCTCAAAGATCGTCGAACTGAGCTCAGAGATAAAGATCCAATGCAGAGTCAAAATCGTCAAACTGAGCTCACCGATCGTCGAATGGAGTTCGACGATATTCTGAAGTTGAGCTCAGCGATCGTCGAATGGAGTTCGACGATCTGTCGAAGTAGAGCTAGACGATCGTCGACCGGAGTTCGACGAATCGTCGTGCTGAGCTCGACGATTAGACTTAGTCTCCAGACAGAAAAACTTGGTCTTCAGGGCAGCTTCCAATCCTACACTTCTAACCCTTAGACTCAATTCTAATTGACTTATTAAGCTATACAGAAGGTCAAACACAGATTCCTAGAGACATAGTGATCCTGACCCAAATTAGTAATAGGGTGTTCCAACAGCCTTGTCCGCAGAATGGCGGACACGGCTGTTGTGGAGTCCGGCTGTGGTGGTCCTGGCTTGGCCTCTGACGGCAAGGCGGGCTGGATATTGGAGTCCGGCCTTGGAGAAGCTGGGGCGGACTGGCTATCTGCACAGGAGCGGCGAACTGAAATGTGTGTCCGCGGGCTGGCGGACACACTTGTTCTAGCTGCGGGATGTGGCGGTGATCCTATCGGCTAGGGCGGTGACCATACTCATCGCCGTGCCTATAAATAGGACCCATGTCACATCAGAAGTAAGGAACCTAGACCGAAGTAAGTGAACAGTAATTGAGCTCGCGTAAGTTGCTGCGGTCTGGACTTTGGTGTCCGCGCGGTTTGAGAGTTGACCCGGTTGTGCTGTGCAGGTTGGGCGGATAGCGCTGGAAGCCAGGACTTGGCTCTGATTGCGGTCAGGGACAGTGCGGACTCTGCGGTTAAGCAACAGGCGGTAAACAGCAGGTCGCGGATTGCGACCAGGCGGTCTTCTCTTTGGCAACTTGGTTCGGGGTTCAGGAAGTCGTCTGCTTCAGGCGGACTGTTCCATTCGGTGACGCAGCTTGTGCGGTCTGGCGGCTAGGCGACCTCGCGGTCAGGCGGCCTTCAGATCGGCGGTGAAGAGCTAAGCATTGGAATAAGGGTGAGTCCGCGCGGCTTGGGTTGCGGTCTGGCGACCTGGCGGACTGAGCGGACTCCACAGCAGTAGGTCGGCGGCTTGTTGATTGAGTCCGCGCGGCTTGTTTTTTGTTCTTATCTTTGTAACTGTCTCTGCTCTCCCGGTGTTGGGTTTTGGTGAAGCATGTCTCGCCTTGTAAAAAAGTTTGCTCTTGATCAATAAAGAAGCTTGTGCTGCATGTGTTGCTGGTTGTTACTGTTTTGTTGAGATAACCCCTGCTAACTCCACGATCCGGGAAAACTTTCAACATTATAAGTGGGCGTATACTCCTTCGGTTTGTTGAGTTTTCAACAGGGTATCCAAGGGGGCGTCTGCAGTTTGTTGAATTTTTAACAAGCTCCCCCGCGGTCGCCGGCGGGCGGCCGAGGGAGCGCCGCGACGCCCGCTCCCCCTCGGCCACCGACGGGTGGCCGAGGGAGCGGCCACGACGTCCACCCCTCCTTGGCCGCCGGCCGCAGCCTAGAGAGCGGCTGAATCGGCTGCCCCTCCTCGGCCGCCGACGCATGGCCGAGGAAGAAGCAGTGGTGGCCGCTCCTCCTCGGCCACCGGCCGCGGCCGAGAGAGCGCCCGTCGGTCACTCCTCCTCGGCCGCCGGCACGCGGCCGAGAGAGCGGCCGCGGCGGCCACTTGTTAAGAGTTTTAAAGTTGATCCAACGGTCTCAGATTCATCCTCCACATCAACGGTCAATATGGATGACAACACAAAAGATAAAGCTGTATTAATTATGTGGGACAGCTGTTCAGCATGGAAATGTCAAAAAACACTACAATTGATGAGATTCCTCGTTGATCGGATCATGGGGCCAGATTTCACCATCAACCAACAGGAAACAAGAGCCACCGGATGCTCTCAACGTTCCAGATTAATTAGATTTTTATGAAGTTAATGAAATGGTTAAAAATTCTTCTTTTTTTCATGTCTCATCGTCTCCCTCACCTCCGGCCGCTTAGGCCTTCATCTTCTCGTATTTTCCCACCTCCGGCTAGGGCTGCAAACGAGCCGAGCTCGAGTCGGGATTGGCAAAAATAGCCGGCTCGAGCTCGAGCTTGTTTTTTTGAGCTCGAGCTCAACGAGCTTGTGTTTAATGAGCTCGGCAGAGCTCGACGAGTTCCACGACTGAGCCTCTTCACGATCTCGACAGAGCTCCTCGCCCTCTTGATCCACCGTCCGCCTTCAGTCGCCCTCCGCCGGCTCGCCGCTCGCGAGAAAATTGCCGTCCGCAGGCACCCGCTCTGCAGCCGCTCGGCCCGTTCCCTGAGAAGCCCTAGCAGGAAGGTTACAAGGGGAGATGAGTAGTAGTTTATTATTATATAATAATATTTATCAATAATATTAATATATTTATTATTATATATGTCCAAACTATCAACAGATTGGCATCACTCACCTCGGGACGTGCAGTAGCCAGCACGTTCATATATTATATTATTATTATTATATTAAATATATATATTTAAATTTTGATAAAACATTCAAAAATATCAATTATGTTCTCATTTTTATATTTTAATGATTTGACATATATTATAATATATTTTAAAGAAATTAAAATATAATGTGCATTTAAGTAATTACACTATCAAAAAATTAGAAGTAATGATGAAAATTTATTTAGATTCAAAAAAGCTCCCGCACCCTAAATCAACGACGAAGGATGCTTTCCAACCCTACCGTGCCCTAAATCTGCCCTAAATCTACCGATCAAAAGCTCCTGCACCGCTGCCAAGCTCTCCCCATTTTCGTAGCGTGCGTCGAGTTGATGGCGTCGAGAACGACCAATGGCGTCAAGTTGTTGCTGAAACGTTTACAGTTTTCATATATGGTCGGTCTGTGTGTCAATGTATGTAAAACACTTTTGTGAAGGAAACAGTTTGTATGGCCATAAGGCAAAATAGTTTGTGTATTTCTATGATATTTAATTTTATGTTTGGTTAGTGGACATTCCTGGTATTGAGTTCTTAAGTAATTAAAATGTTTTCACGAGAATGCAACTCTGAGTTAGGATACGTGGATGGTTTGTGTTGAATTTTCCCGGACCTTAGAATGAGCAGGGGTTATCTCAACTACAGTAGTTACAACCAGAAACACATGCAGCAACAAAAATCTTTATTGATAACAACAATCTTTTTTTTTACAAGGCGAGACATACATGACGAGACATGATTCACCAAAATCACCACAGGAAAAACAGAGACAACTACAAATACAAGACAAGTCAAGCCGCGCGGACTGAACAAGTAGCTGCTGGTTCTACTGTTGCACTAAGGAGTCCGCGCAGTTCGCCAGATTGCCAGACCGCAACCAAGCCGCGCGGACTGCCCTTATTCCAATGTTATGCTCTAGACGCTGATCTACAAGCCGCCTAACCGCGAGTTCGTCTAGCCGCCAGACCGCACAAGCTGCTGATGCCGAACTGAACAGGTCGGCTAAAGCAGACGACCTATTGAACCCCGGAAACAAGTTGCCAAAGAGAAAACCGCCTGATCGTTGTCCACGACCTGCTGTTTACCGTCTGTTGCTTAACCGCAGAGTCCGCACTGTCGCTGACCGGAATCAGAGCCAAGTCCTGACTTTCCAGCGCTATCCGCACAACCTGCACAGCACAAACCGGTTAACTCAATCAACCCGCACGGATACCAAAAGTCAGTCCGCACCAACTGACCACAGGCTCACTTACTTTTCATTCGCTCTCTCATCGATGTGACGGGAGGTTCTATTTATAGGCATGATAAGGAGTGTGGTCACCGTCCTAGCCGATAGGATCACTGTCTCATCCCACAGCAAGAACAAGTGTATCTGCAAGCCAGCGGATACACTCCAGTCCACCGCGACCTATGCAGGATGTAACAGCCCAAAGTTCAGAAACAGGCATTTTGTGTGACACGGCCTGTGACACGGGCGTGTCCCAGGGCGTGTCAGGTGACACGGCCTGCGACACGGGCGTGTCGCAGGGCGTGTCGAGGTGGTGTCGACGATTGGGCTTTGTCTCGACGATTTTTGTTCTCGACGATGCGTCGAGAGGAGGCACACGGCCCAGGACACGGGCGTGTCCAAGGCCGTGTCGCATTCTCGACGAGTTTTTCTCGACGATCGTCGAGTGTCGAGAAGTGCGTGTCGAGTGTTGAACACGGCCTGTGACACGGGCGTGTCACAGGGCGTGTCAAATCAGACGACGAACTCAGCCCGCCGAAGGATTTCGACAGGGCGTGTCTTTGTGTCGTGTCTGGGCACACGGCCTGGGACACGGGCGTGTCACAGGCCGTGTGAAGTCTCGGGATGATTTGAGATTTTTTCACCCAGGTACACGGCCACAGACACGGGCGTGTCTGAAGGCGTGTTGGTGACACGGCCCATGACATGGGCGTGTCGCGTGGGCGTGTCACTGGTTTGGATAAGTCGGTTGACCACCGCTTGAGGCACACGGTCTGGCACACGGCCGTGTTCGAGGCCGTGTCGGGTCAAAATATGTGTTTTTGGCAGAATCGTGGCAGTCCATTCCTTCAGTCTGGATCCAAGGGCTGAAGCTTCTTCTTCTTTTTCCTTAAGGGCCGAAATCAGAGAATGATTTCTCATTTTACTTTGGCCTTCATCTTTCTTTACGAGAGAGAAAGAGAAAGAGAAAGGAGGAGGAAGAAGGAAAGGGGGCTGCTGCTGGTGGTGCTGCGGTTTACCGACGAGAGATCCGAAGCCAGCGTTGCGGAGGAACGCTCTTGCGAGTCTTGCAAGCTAGCTTGGAGGCCATGGCACCGAAGCGATCGTCAAGGGTAACGACTTTTCTTCATAGCCATGTGAAGGCTTCCGTTTTGGCATATCTTTTGATTCCCCCACCAAGAGGTGGCTGCTTTTGGGAGTCGTTTGGGTGATTCTTGAAATCCCCTTTGTTGTGCATATAGATCCGGAAATGGAGTACGGAATAGGCATGTTGTGTGAAGCCCATCTGGACAGGTTGGTCTGGATTGGTGATGTTGCATACGAACCGGAGAAGACTCTGTGATAAACGTGTAGTGTACGGAGTCTACGGGTTATACCTGCGAAAAGGAGTAGCAGGAAGTACTGGGGTGGTAGCCCAGGAAAATAGCCATGTGATGTTTTGGGTCCAACCTGTGAATGAGGCACAGGAAGTACTGGTGGGACCAGGAAAGGCTCTTTTTGTGATGCTTGATGTCATAGGGTGTCCACCTGTGGAGCGAGTCACAGGAAGTACTGGTGTGCCCAGGAAAGACCCCTGACATTTGTAATTTGCGGTGTCCACCTGTGACGGGATTCACAGGAAGTACTGGTGTGCCCAGGAAAGACCCGCTGTTGCTGTGAGGAAATGAGTATAGTGACGTACCCAGGCTTGAATGCCAGAACAGGATTGGTGAGACCGACCCGTGCCTTTGATATAGCCATGAGTACGCTGTACGCGGAAAAGGCAAGGCGATTTGAGCAACGGGGGGGGGGGGGGGGGGGGGGGGGGGGGTGGAGGATCCGACCTGCGCTATGTCCGTCTGACGTGAGACCAAAAAGTGCGGTCTGTTGGAGCGCATAGCAAGAGTCTTCGGCCTGCGCGCCATGACACAAAGGGGGGCTATGGGCCATCCCGGTGTCCGAGGACTAACTCCGGCTGCACGCCATGGAGTAAATGCTCAAGAGATTCACCGTTGGGTGGATTGTCCCTTGCACAGGTGCTGGAGAGCCGAGCGGGATGCATAGAGGTTGATGCTCCTGCTGGTGTTGCTGCTGCTGCTGTTAGCCCTCGAAGGCTAAATATGTTCTTTTGAATGTTTTCTTTTATTGTGGCCGGCCTGCGCGCCAATCTGTTTTAGGCCACTGTTTGAAAGCTATGTAAGGCCATAAGGCCAACGCTTGTTCATGTTGTAAGACATTCCTATATATATAAAATGTGGAGTTTTATGTTTGGACATTCATGAGGAGTTCAAGTAGTTTAGGCTTCCGCTAGAATGCTTGTGATAGGTGCGATGCGCTACTCTGGTATCATCCTGTACCTCCACCGACTGTTTTGTGGTATATCCTGTGGGGCCCCGGCCGGACCTTCTAGAATATATCATATGAACGGATGGGGTTGTTACATTTTTGGTATCGGTTGTCTTGGTCTTTCCCTCTCGAAGTCGTGGTCGACTTCTTTTGTGGGGTGGCGAGCACGTGTTTGTGCACACCAAAGTCTACGAATGAACTCCTGAATGTCCATGATAGGAATGCATTTTTGTATGTTTGAGGAACCTGCGTGTTCCTATTTTGTGTTGTTTGCTTGGGTACGACCGCTAATGTATGTGTCTTGTCCACCTTTAGGTGACACGAAGTGGAGCTGGGCCGTCTGAGCCCCAGCGTTCTGATGAAAGTACGGCACCAGCCGCGGTGCCTACACCTCCACCGTCTGCGGAACATGTCCGTTTAGTTGCAGAGGCCTTATTTACCATGATCCAAGGTCAGCCACTGAGGCAGGAACAAGCGGCTGTGAGGCCAGATCAGGCGGTGGCAAGGCCTGAACCTGTTATGGATGTGGTTCCTCGAGCGGCTGAGAAGCAGCTAACGCGGTTTATGAGTTTCCATTCGCCTACGATCTCGGGAGCGGGAACCCCGACGCAGGCTGAGGATTGGTTATCGCGCGTCAAGCGAGTGATGACGGCGATAGACACGGCGGAACATCAGAAAGTTACCTTAGTCACCTTCTTGCTTGAAGGAGAAGCGCGTTTATGGTGGGATGAGATGGAGTTGCATCATTTGGCGGGTCGTCCGTTAACCCAAGTGTCGATGGAAGAATTCTCTCGGCTCTTCCTAGCGAAGCACCTTCCTGTGGCGCAACGGATAGCCATGGAAAATGAATTCCAACGGTTGACTCAAGGTGATGGCAGTGTTGACGCGTACCTGCATGAGTTTACTCGCTTAGGGCGGTATGCGGGTTCGATTTTTGCTGATGAGCAGAGGAAGACTAATCGGTTCTATGAAGGACTGAGGGACGAGCTGAGGTTCCTTGTGTCCAGTTCTGTGAACCAAGGTTTCCAAGCATTGGTTGACACCGCGACAGCGTTGGAAAAGGATATGAAGAGGGTGCAAGGGAAGAGAGCTTTGGTTGTGTCGCAACCGGAGTGGAAGGCGCCCCGATCGGGAAAGTCATTTTATAAGAAGAGATGGGGTAAGAAGTCCAAGCCTAGTGGACAAGCTCCTTCCTCAGTTGCAACGGGAGCAACATCAGGGGCAACCTCCAGGCCAGACACTCGTACCTGCTTCAATTGTGGTAGGATGGGGCATATTGCGCGAGATTGTCGGATGCCGCCGAAGAGTGAAAAGAAGGCGGGAGCGTCCTATGCGGAAAAAGGAAAGGCGGTGGTGGATTCCTCTGCCTCGCAGGCGCAACCCCGGGTCTACAATCTTGGCCTGCAAGAGGCCATCAAGCAGAGTGACGTGGTCACAGGTATGAGTTTAGTTTTGCTGATGCGATGGTTTGTATGCTTTGTGTAGTCCTTCTATGTTTGTGGTTTGTGTGTGTGACATGTTTGTCATAGGTTTTGTAATGATTCGGGACACGCTGGCACGAGCACTGTTCGATACAGGTGCATCGCATTCATTTCTGTCTCGTGAGTTTCTTACGCGGCTTGGGATACCCAGTCGTGCAAAGACAGATAGCGTCAGAGTGGTGTTGCCGAATGGATGTTGGATGCTTGCGGATCAAGCTTGCGATGTGGCGGTTCAGTTAGGAAGTCGGGATTTTTGTTTAACCGCATTTGTTTTGCCAATATCGGAATTCGATGTGATTTTTGGGATGGATTGGCTTGCGGCGCAGCATGCTATGATTGATTGTCAGTCCAAAGAAATCACGTTGGGCCAGAATACCGAACAGGAGACCAAGTTCGCGGGTATGCGAGGAGTGGGCGGGACGTTGATGTCTGCACTCCAGGTAGTCAAAGCTGTTCGGAAGGGTGCGGAGTGTTACTTTGCACTAATTCAGGCTGTTGAGCCTAAGGCCACTTTGTGTGAGGTTCCGATTGTGGCAGAATTTACAGATGTGTTTCCCGCGGATCTCCCTGGGCTACCACCCCAGCGGGAGATTAACTTCACAATTGAGTTGGTGCCAGGTGCGAAACCCGTGGCCCGCTCGCCATATCGCATTGCGCCTAAAGAAATGGCTGAATTGAAGGTTCAACTACAAGAAATGCTAGAGCAAGGTTATATCCGCCCAAGTATGTCACCTTGGAGCGCGCCTGTGCTTTTTGTAAAGAAGAAAGATGGTGGGTTACGGTTGTGTATCGATTACCGTGAATTGAATAAGCTGACCGAGAAGAATAAGTATCCTATACCTCGGATTGATGAGTTATTCGATCAACTAGTGGGCTCGACCGTCTATTCGAAGTTGGACCTGAAGTCTGGTTATTACCAGTTAAGAATTCGGGAAGGTGACATTCCCAAAACCGCATTTGGAACGCGTTATGGGCACTATGAGTTCACAGTCATGCCCTTTGGATTGTGTAATGCGCCCTCGGTGTTTATGGATCTGATGCACCGTATTTTTCGTGAGTACCTGGATCTGTTTGTGATCGTGTTCATTGATGACATCCTGGTGTACTCGAAGTCTAAAGCTGAGCATGAGAGTCACTTGCGGTTGGTGTTGAACACGTTGAGGCAAAATCAGCTCTATGCCAAGTTCTCGAAGTGCGAGTTTTGGCTATCGTCAGTGGCATTTTTGGGCCATGTGGTGAGTGGAGCGGGCATTGCAGTGGATCCAGCGAAGATAAGAGCCATACAAGAATGGCCAAGATTGTCTTCCGTGGCCGAGGTCAGGAGTTTCCTTGGACTTGCGGGCTACTATAGAAGATTTGTGGAGAACTTCTCGCGGATCGCTTTGCCGCTAACCACACTGACGCGAAAAGATCAGAAGTTCGTTTGGACGCCAGAGTGCGCACGAGCTTTTGAAGAGCTGAAGGTTCGATTGACCACGGCGCCGGTGTTGTCGTCGCCATGTGGAACTGATGGATTTGTAATTTATAGTGATGCCTCAGGGAGCGGCTTAGGCCGCGTTCTTCTGCAGAGCGGAAAGGTGATTGCTTATGGCTCACGCCAGCTGAAGGTGCATGAGCGAAACTATCCCGTCCATGATTTGGAATTAGCGGCGGTGATTTTTGCACTCAAGTTGTGGCGACACTACCTTTATGACGTGAAGGTAGAGATCTATACTGATCATAAGAGCCTAAAGTATCTTTTAGAGCAGAAAGAGTTGAACATGCGACAACGAAGGTGGTTGGAGTTCCTTGGGGATTACACTTTCGAGATTCATTATACACCCGGGAAGGGAAATGTTGTCGCGGATGCCTTGAGTCGGCGAGTTCCGGCTAGAGCAAATTGGTTGCAAAGGCATGATGAACGTCTTATCCAGGAGTTGGAAGCATTAGAGATCTATTGTGTTGACAAGAGTTCCACTGCCACTGCATGTTTGAACTGGACCGAGGTGCAATATGACCTTGCGGACCGAGTTCGACGGGCAACGGAGTTGGATGAAGATCTCTTACGATATGTGAATGAAGGGCCAGAGGGCAAATTCACCTGGAATGACGTTCTTTTACGAAAAGAGGACCGGTTGTGCGTCCCGAATGTGGGGAAACTGAGGGAAGAACTGATGTATGAAGCACATTATACGAAGTATTCCATTCACCCCGGGAGCACAAAGATGTTCAATGATATGAAGAAGCTTTTCTGGTGGCCAGGGCTCAAGAAAGATGTTGCCCTGTATATAGCCAAATGTCAAACATGTGCGATGGTGAAGGCGGAATGCCAAAAGCCGGGCGGTTATTTGAAGTCACTGCCGATCCCAGTGTGGAAATTTGATGATATTTCCATGGATTTTGTGCATGGATTGCCAAGATCGCAGCGAGGAAATGATTCTATTTGGGTGATAGTTGACCGGCTAACAAAAGTAGCACATTTTCTCCCGAACAGGCGGGATGATTCGGTTGAAAGTTTGGCAAAGTTATATGTTGATCAGATTGTGCGGCTTCACGGTGTTACTCGGAGCATCGTAAGTGATCGAGATGGGCGATTCACGTCAAATGATTGGAGGCTAGTTCACTGACTGTTGGGCACGAAGTTGACTTTCAGTACGGCCTTTCATCCCCAAACGGATGGCCAGACTGAACGTACCAACAGAACAATGGAGGACATGCTCCGAATGTGCGCCCTTGACTTCGGAAAGAGATGTGAAGATCATCTCTATATGGTCGAGTTTGCGTATAATAACAGCTACCAGGCAAGCATTGGGATGACACCATATGAAGCCCTATATGGAAGGAAGTGTCGTACTCCCTTGGCTTGGGTAGAAGCGGGTGAAGCCCGGGTTGTTAAACCAAATGAGGTGGATGAAGCAAACTCAACCATTCGGTCTATTCGAGAGAGATTGCTTATTGCTCAAGATCAACAAGCGAAGTACTACAACGCCAAGCACCGGAATGTTGAATTTGCTGTTGGCGATTGGGTCTACTTGAAGATCAAACCATTCAAAGGTGTCTCCAGGATTCGACGATTGAAAAAGTTGAGTCCAAGATATTTGGGTCCTTTCGAAGTGGTTGAGCGAATTGGCGAAGCGGCTTATCGGCTAGCTCTGTCGGCGGACTTGGGTGGATTACATGATGTCTTTCACATCTCGGTGCTTCGGAAAGCCGTGAAAGATCCAGCTCAAGTGATCGCGGATGATCGTGTGCCGGTAGAGTATGGGCTAACAACGAGAGTTAGACCCATGCAGATCGAAGATCGAGCTGAGAAACAGTTGCGAAACAAGACGGTCGGTATGGTACAAGTCCGATGGGACAACTGCGGCCGTGAAGAGCTGACATGGGAGCGCGAACAAACCATGCGAACAGAGTTCCCTGAGTTGTTTCTGTAATTTGTAGCGAGAATATTGTAACATAAACGTATAAATATATATAGATATATGTTGTTACATTTTTCTTGCTACTTTCTGCTACTTTCCTATCTCTGAATTTCGAGGACGAAATTTCTTGTAGGAGGGGAGGATTGTAATAGCCCAAAGTTCAGAAACAGGCATTTTGTGTGACATGGCCTGGGACACGGGCGTGTCCCAGGGCGTGTCAGGTGACACGGCCTGCGACACGGGCGTGTCGCAGGGCGTGTCGAGGTGGTGTCGACGATTGGGCTTTGTCTCGACGATTTTTGTTCTCGACGATGCGTCGAGAGGAGGCACACGGCCCAGGACACGGGCATGTCCAAGGCCGTGTCGCATTCTCGACGAGTTTTTCTCGACGATCGTCGAGTGTCGAGAAGTGCGTGTCGAGTGTTGAACACGGCCTGTGACACGGGCGTGTCACCGGGCGTGTCAAATCAGGCGACGAACTCAGCCCGCCGAAGGATTTCGACAGGGCGTGTCTTTGTGCCGTGTCTGGGCACACGGCCTGGGACACGGGCGTGTCACAGGCCGTGTGAAGTCTCGGGATGATTTGAGATTTTTTCACCCAGGTACACGGCCACAGACACGGGCGTGTCTGAAGGCGTGTTGGTGACACGGCCCATGACACGGGCGTGTCGCGTGGGCGTGTCACTGGTTTGGATAAGTCGGTTGACCACCGCTTGAGGCACACGGCCTGGCACACGGCCGTGTTCGAGGCCGTGTCGGGTCAAAATATGTGTTTTTGGCAGAATCGTGGCCGTCCATTCCTTCAGTCTGGATCCAAGGGCTGAAGCTTCTTCTTTTTTTTCCTTAAGGGCCGAAATCAGAGAATGATTTCTCATTTTACTTTGGCCTTCATCTTTCTTTACGAGAGAGAAAGAGAAAGAGAAAGGAGGAGGAAGAAGGAAAGGGGGCTGCTGCTGGTGGTGCTGCGGTTTACCGACGAGAGATCCGAAGCCAGCGTTGCGGAGGAACGCTCTTGCGAGTCTTGCAAGCTAGCTTGGAGGCCATGGCACCGAAGCGATCGTCAAGGGTAACGACTTTTCTTCCTAGCCATGTGAAGGCTTCCGTTTTGGCATATCTTTTGATTCCCCCACCAAGAGGTGACTGCTTTTGGGAGTCGTTTGGGTGATTCTTGAAATCCCCTTTGTTGTGCATATAGATCCGGAAATGGAGTACGGAATAGGCATGCTGTGTGAAGCCCATCTGGACAGGTTGGTCTGGATTGGTGATGTTGCATACGAACCGGAGAAGACTCCGTGATAAACGTGTAGTGTACGGAGTCTAGGGGTTATACCTGCGAAAAGGAGTAGCAGGAAGTACTGGGGTGGTAGCCCAGGAAAATAGTCATGTGATGTTTTGGGTCCAACCTGTGAATGAGGCACAGGAAGTACTGGTGGGACCAGGAAAGGCCCTTTTTGTGATGCTTGATGTCATAGGGTGTCCACCTGTGGAGCGAGTCACAGGAAGTACTGGTGTGCCCAGGAAAGACCCCTGACATTTGTAATTTGCGGTGTCCACCTGTGACGGGAGTCACAGGAAGTACTGGTGTGCCCAGGAAAGACCCGCTGTTGCTGTGAGGAAATGGGTATAGTGACGTACCCAGGCTTGAATGCCAGAACAGGATTGGTGAGACCGACCCGCGCCTTTGATATAGCCATGAGTACGCTGTACGCGGAAAAGGCAAGACGATTTGAGCAACGGGGGGGTGGAGGATCCGACCTGCGCTATGTCCGTCTGACGTGAGACCAAAAAGTGCGGTCTGTTGGAGCGCATAGCAAGAGTCTTCGGCCTGCGCGCCATGACACAAAGGGGGGCTATGGGCCATCCCGGTGTCCGAGGACTAACTCCGGATGCACGCCATGGAGTAAATGCTCAAGAGATTCACCGTTGGGTGGATTGTCCCTTGCACAGGTGCTGGAGAGCCGAGCGGGACGCATAGAGGTTGATGCTCCTGCTGGTGTTGCTGCTGCTGCTGTTAGCCCTCGAAGGCTAAATATGTTCTTTTGAATGTTTTCTTTTATTGTGGCCGGCCTGCGCGCCAATCTGTTTTAGGCCACTGTTTGAAAGCTATGTAAGGCCATAAGGCCAACGCTTGTTCATGTTGTAAGACATTGCTATATATATAAAATGTGGAGTTTTATGTTTGGACATTCATGAGGAGTTCAAGTAGTTTAGGCTTCCGCTAGAATGCTTGTGATAGATGCGATGCGCTACTCTGGTATCATCCTGTACCTTCACCGACTGTTTTGTGGTATATCCTGTGGGGCCCCGGTCGGACCTTCTAGAATATATCATATGAACGGATGGGGTTGTTACACAGGATAGCCAGTCCGCCTATGCTTCACCAAGGCCGGACACATTGCCAATCCGCCTTGTCGCCAAAGGCCAAGCCAAGACCGTCGCAGCTGAACTCTGCAGCAACTTTGTCCGCCTATCCGCAGACACAGCTCCAGTCCGATTATCCCGAGCTCACAGCCTCGCCACCAAGGCAACTCCCAGACTCAGCGGACACATCTCCAGTCTGCACACACTGTAGATATCTCTAGTCCGCATCTCCCTGCCGACACCTCCAGTCCGCATATCCCTGTAGACAGCTCCAGTCCGCAAACACTGCAGACTGCTCCAGTCCGCATACACTGCAAACTGCTCCAGTCCGCATATCCTGAGTCCATAGCCACGCCAACAAGGTAGCTGTCGGACTCAGCGGACACAACTTCAGTCAGCACGCCCTTGCGAACGCAACTCTAGTCCGCATATCCCCAAGCTTGCAACCAAAGCACACGTCACTGCTGCCGAGCTCGGCGGACTGAGAAGCAGTCCGCGCTTCACTGGGCGATCTCCCCGGACTGAGCCTAACATGGACTTGGTTCAGAACCAACCAAGTCCATACCACTGGCCGCAAGGGCCAGTCCGCATTTACTGGCGGACACTGGAAACAGTCCGCCAGACCCAACAAACTCCAGCACCTGTCCGCACTGACTGGCGACCTTCGCGGCTTCCACTTGCCTCTTCAACAGAGCAAGACCAAGGCTTTTGCCAAGCCGGTCTGCCAAGCTCTTGTCCAGTTCGCTTCTTGCCGGATACCGCGGATAGAGTCTCTAACCGCTCGGTTAACTTCTGGGATCCAACTGCCTGCTGAGCATAAGCCGACCTGTCAAACCGCCGATGTTGTTCGCGTAGTCTGTGCGAACTGACCGCTCAAGCCGCCACAGAACAAGCCATCTGCAACAGCCCTGCCGACCTGGCTGTCCGCCAACCCTGTCCGCGTAGTCCGCGCGGATAGGTTTCCAAAGTCCTCCAATTACCAACTTTCACTTCACAATTTTCAACACTCCCCCTTGAAGTGAGAAGTGGTGAACAACTCCAGCAGCTCCCGTAACTTTGCACCTGGTCCCTCCGATAGCGCCTTCGAGGAGATGTCCAAGACATAGTCCCAGCCCTGCATATCCTGGACCATAAGGGATCCCTCCAGCATCTCCCACACGGAGCAATGCTTCCTTATGCCTTCTTTTCCAGCTTCGACCTCCACTTGTGTTTCACAGGAGTATCACCAACGACCTTGGGCACAAGGGCCCAAGCCTCGTCAACTCTGAGAGTAGTCATGTAACACCCCCATTCGTCACATGGCATATAACGGTGGGTTCAGCCGGGGCCCCACGCTAAACTCTGCGGCTCTTGCACTTCCAAATTACTCGAGCGGGACACGCCCTGGGACACGCCCGTGTCCCAGGCCGTGTCACCCAATTTTCCCACCATTCCAGAATTTGGGATGTTACAAGTCACCTACTCAGCTTTGGCGTCATCCACCTCCTTGACACTAGTGGTGTCATCACAGCTAGATGGTACTCGCTCGACCTGAGTGCTTGCAAGGAAACATTAGACTAATTTCACCGCGTTCCCTTTGCTATATCGAGCTGGTGGGTTGCTGATCCTCTTCGACCTCCGAAGAACCTGATCACGGCTAGCCACCTCCCTTGCTCCTCCAGAACCAGCTCCTACTATTCTACAGCCCGATGTCTCCGCCGTCGCTGCCCCTTACACAATGCCTTCTCATTCTAGTTCTTCGTCGCTGCCGCCCCTTGTATGCTCCGTCGGACCTCCTCTTTTCATCCTCGATGCCCCACATCGTGACTCTCCTCCACCTATTCCAATGTCCCCTAACCTAGGTATGATTCCCAATTTTATTGTTTTGTTTTGCCACTATCCCATAACCGAAGTTAAGAATATACTACTTATTCACCGAGTTATTTCGAATGCATATAAATCTTCTGTTGCAATAACTAATATGATATTCTTCCATTCTTATGGCCTATTATACATTTTGACACAGGAATCTATCAGAACTTTTTCAGATAATACACTTCTAATTGCTCCTGATTTTTTGGTTGTATCAATTTCTCAATCTGATGCTCTAGAGGATGAGGAAAATGGTATCAATTTTAGAAGAGCGATTGGTTATTTTATCTTTTGTATTGTTTTTTATGCTTTTAATGATGTTTCAAATTTATGATGCGATTAGGTATACACTAATTGTGATAGGGAAAAGCATGGGATGTGCAGATTTTGGGGCATTTAGAAGGCGGTAAAATTATGGAGCTCTTGAATAGAGCAATATATGTAGTTCTTTTGATTCAATTAGTTTTGACAAATTAATTTTCATGTACAAACATATATATGTCATTCTATCAATATTTGGAGAAGTTAGAAAATTCAAATTATAGCAAATATTGTGTAACATAGCTAATTTTGATTTATTTTTTTTTATTTTTCTTTGAGTATGTCATTAATACAATGATCTGAGATTAAAATTTTGCGATCTATCATTAACAATGGGCTGTCATTAGCGTAAATAGGTTGGTCAATAACACCGTCCAAAAAGAATTGTAACACCTCACATTTATAGGAGAAATTAGGGCAGACCCAAAACGACTAAAATACCTCTCAAACTAATAATATCTACCTCATCTTTTATTTGAAACAAACAATTATGAGATGACAAAATAAATAACAACAACAAATCTACTGCACCAAGGTGGCTGCCTACGTACCCCCCATGGGATCAGCCACATGTAGGTCTTCAAAAGTTTCCCTCAAGACACTCACCTCTATGCTCGAACGTTCACCAATTATTTGCAATACGTGAAGTTCTGGACTGGAAGCATCTTCGTAAGCATCACAACAAGATTCACCTTGAAGTGACATGGGACTTCAACCTCATATGCTGAAAGTGCATATGCAATGTGATCCCTCAACCAAGCTGGCTTCAAGACATTCTGCCTCCTGGTCCGGCTTCCGGTAATAAAATCAAACACGACTCTCTGCCTCAACTTCCTCTACCTCATGGTCATTAGCACTGGGTACCTCATCAGCAGTCTCATCATAAACCTTATCAAAAAAGCGGGAAACTGGTGGAACAAATGAAGTGGCATCAAACTCCTTTGTTTGAATAGTAATAGCAATGATCGGCTTGGAACTCTCCACCTGCTCTCAATCCTGAAGCTTCAGCAAACTCGCCTCATGAAGTATAATATCCCTCCTAATGACAATCTTCCTCATCATACAATTTGTAATTAGGTTTGCATACTATTTTCAAAGCTTTTGTCTTGTTATATTACTCTACACACATGACCGATGAAACCGAACATTTAAACAGAAGAGTGTGTGCCAAATGGAGAAATTGTGAGTGTTTCGTACTCCCACTACAGCCGGCATATACGATATTATGCCGTCTCCCCCACCGAGAATAAACGCATTTAAAAATTCTCACATTTTTCATGTATATAGATTTTTCCAAGTCTGCAGAGTAGACTTTCCACTATATATAGAGGCAGCGTAAACCTCCCCTAAAATAGCAAACATTAGTAGCAAAAGGAACCATTACTATTAATGGATCAGCTGTCATCCTTCTCCTACATCCTACTCATCCTGTTGACTTTTCTCCTCCTCCTCCGTCGTCGTCCTCTCCGCCTCCGCAACCTTCCGCCAACCATCCCCGGCGCGGTTCCAATTATCGGTCACCTCCACCTCCTCGCCCGCAACCGGCGGCAACCCATCCACCGAACACTAGCCGACATATCCGCCGCACACGGCCCCACCCTCCTCCTCCATTTCGGGTCACGGCGGGTCCTCCTGGTCTCCTCCCCCTCCGCCGCCAACGAGTGCCTCACCGTCAACGATCTCACCTTCGCCAACCGTCCCCCGCTCCTCTCCGGCAAGTACTTCGGCTTCAACTACTCCACGCTCGGCTCCGTCTCCCACGGCCCCCTGTGGCGCAACCTCCGGCGCATCGCCTCGGTCGAGCTCCTTTCCCCCGCCAGAGTCCAAGCCTTCGTCGACATCCGCGCCGACGAAGTCCGCTCTCTCATCCGCCGCCTGCGCCGCCCGGCGGGCGGCGGTGACGACGGCGGATGGCGTCGCGTGGAGATGAAGTCGGAGCTGAAAGAGGCGACGTTCAATATGATGACGAGGATGATAGACGGGAGGACGTATTACGGGGAAGATGAGACGGTGGCGCCGGAGGCGGGGCTTAGATTCCGGCAAATGATAGAGGAGTCGTTCCGGCAGACGGGATCGGCGAGCTTGGAGGATTTTGTGCCGCTGGCGAGGTGGTTCGGTGTGGGGGGAAAGAGGAAGAAGATGATGGAGCTGAGGAAGGAGATGGATGAGCTCTTTCGGGTGATGATCGGAAAACGGCGGCGGAGGGAGGCGGCGGCGGAGGAGCAGACCGTTATTGATGTGATGCTGTCGCTGCAGGAGGCGGAGCCCACCATCTACTCCGACGAGATTGTTATGGGAATGATCTGGGTAACTATTTTTAATTTCTTTTTAAAATTAAATTACTAGGATAAATTAATTTCGATTTTTACGGACAGACTATCTGTTTATTATTAAGCTGAAATTAAAAAAAGTATAATCAGCACATATTTTTCGTAAGAGTATAATAAAATTTTTATACTTTAATCACAGTAGGATTATAAAGTCAAAGGATAAATACAGCTTTCTATTAAATAAGACAACTCAATGACTCATGTATGTCTTTATATCCGTACAATATGAAAAAGGATAAAAACTATATTTTTTGATGAATCATTCAACTTTTTCTATTTTGATTGTCTTTATTAATTATTACAAGATTTTTAATTTACACAATATATAATTTTTTTTTTAATTAAAAAAATGTTTTCCTATGTGCAAAATCATTTACCTATTATAAAAAATTGTGTTGTCCCGTGTCTCGAAAATACCTACTTACACCGAAAAATATAATTAACGGAGTATAGCACTCAGGAGATTACGGGCAATGCGAGCGGTGTTGCGTCTAGAAAATATCATGATCGGAACACTGTGGTGTGTGGCACTGAAGAGCTGATACAATATCGTTGTCCGGATACTGTCATGATTTGCTGCAGGGACGGAGTCCTGTGCATGTCGCACTTATATTTGTATGTATAAAAAATTACATTACTATTTTCATTTTAAATGATGAAATGACGAATTTATTAATTATTATGATGATTATTGATTAGAATATATATTGTTCAAATCTATCCAGCTAGTCCCACTTTTTTAATTAGTTAATGTCACAATTAAATGATGATAAATATATTTTCATATATAGAAGGATCCTCATGAACATTCTCAAACACAATATGATATTCTTCTCAACATAATCGCTGAAAATATGCTCAGAAAGCGTTTGGGGGGACTTATTTTCATCGGTCACCTGGGGGACTTATTTTCACCGGTCTGGTTCATGCCATCGTAACCGCTTGACCGGTAAAAATAATTCCCCCCAAACAATGCCTTAGTATGCACACACACGGCCACAGTGTCACGGTACGACGAAACTCTCTTGGCTCCTTGCTCGCTGAGAGTAATTACGCCGAGGGATTGCAATGGTGCTGCAATACTACATTTCATTTCCCAAGTTTTCTCAACTTTTAATATTTCAATTTCTAAACTTTTTTAAATCTATGATTTTGCAAGATTTAAAAAAAAATATGATTTGTTGAACACACACGAGTGGCAGGCACAGGACTTTGCTCCTACCGTCAACTGCAACAGTACTCTGTTGATCATGACAGTGCACTGGGCGGGCCCTCAATGCTCCGCATGACAGTACTTCAGTCACATCATTGTCCTAACGTGACAATGATCCTGAAGCTCGCAAACACCTAAACGATATACTCCGCCCGTCACTCAATTTTGACTTATGCATGAGAGTTTGCAAGCGACGATAAGAACAAAATTAGATTTTGTCAATATGAAACACATATTTTAAAACACTACACTGAGGAGGCCCCCGTGGCTTGCAGAACAATATCCTATTCCGGCCCGACAGTGCTCTCTCCGCTCACAAATCTCACGAACCCGCAAGAGCGACTTTTGAAACACAATGCTCCCTCCGAACATTAGTTTTTTGTTTTTTTTCGTAAACTATGAATGCTTAGAGTTTTCCCCCTCCTATTAGTATGGATGAAATATTGGTTAAGCTTAATTCAAGACTGCCATGCATGCATGCACAGGTCCTCATTGCAGCAGGGACGGACACTTCGGCTGGAACAATTGAGTGGGCTCTCTCTCTCCTCCTCAACCATCCCGAATCACAGAAAAAAGCGAGGGACGAGATCGATCGGATCGTCGGCCACAGCCGTCTGATTTCCGACGCAGATCTCCCCCAGCTCCCCTATCTCCAGAACATAATCAACGAGACCCTCCGTCTGTTCCCCGCCGGCCCTCTGCTGGCGCCTCATTTCTCCTCCAAAGACTGCACCGTTCAGGGGTACCGCATTCCCAAGGGCACCATGCTGCTCATAAACGCCCATGCCATGAACAGAGACCCCCAGCTCTGGAAGGAGCCGGAGAGCTTTATGCCGGAGAGATTTAAGGAAGAAGAAGCTGGAGGCGGCGCGTTTATGCCGTTTGGGAAGGGAAGAAGGAGTTGCCCGGGGCAGGCGATGGCTTTGCACGCGGTGGGCCTGGCTTTGGGGACTCTCATACAGTGCTTTGAGTGGGAGAGGGTTGACCGCGGGCAGATGGTGGACTTGACCGAGGGAGAAGGAATCACTTTGCCAAAAGTGATTCCCCTGGAAGCACTTTGTAAAGCCAGGCCTGTTATGTCCGGGGTTTTGTCCCAGCTAATTTGAATCACTGGGGAGTACTGCTGGTTTGTTCGTTATATGTGTGTTGAATTTGAGGGTGTTGCATTTACTTATGCGGAAACATGTCAATTGGCCCACCACCAACCACCTATTAATCTCTTTTTATGTCTCTGTATTAGTTCTATCATTCAATTTTAATTGCAATGAAATGCTCTGTTTTGCTTCTTCTATTGCTCTATCATTGTTTATGTTTCTTCAGTGGTATCAGAGCTTTGAGGTTCTACTTGGATCATTTCTTGTTATAGATCTCCAGTTTTTTTTCTCCTCATGGCTTCATCATCTACTCCGTTCTCTCCACCGTCCATTCCTATCTTTAATGGTGATTCTTATGAGTACTGGAGCATCAAAATGAAAACTGTTTTTCTATCCCAGAATCTCTGGACTGTCGTGGTGCAAGGCTCCCCCACCATTTCTAGAGACCCTGAAGACAAAGCTTCGACAGTTATCAATATTGATGACATGATGAAAGAGGTTCTTGCTCTCCTCCTTATCCAACAAGTAGTCACTGAGGCCATTTTTCCTCGTATTATGGGAACTCAAATGGCAAAGGAAGCTTGGGATTGTTGGACTTTGTCTTTGTTGACAAAATCAAAATTTTTACTTTTATATTATTTTATGTATGAGTAATTAATATGAGAGAGAATGTGTATTTAAAAGGAGAGAGAAGGTAGTTAGTTTTGTTATCCTATAAATAGGCATGCATGTAGTTCATTTGAGTTTGATAAGATAGTGAAATTCCTCCTCATTTCCGGTTTTGGTTGAGAAGCGATGCAGCACTAGCAGGAGTGTGTACTCTCCTAGCCGAGCGGCCAGAGGTGGTAGCCCGGGCGGTTTATTGATCTCACTGCTGAGCGAGAGCAGTGTGTTTGCGAGTGCGAGAAGTAACCGTGCCTCACGGGTTGACGGTGTTACCAAGCGGGTTGCTGGCGTCTCGCGGGCTTAGTGGTGGTGATCTCGCCAGGTTGTTTTGAACTCGCGAGAAGGTCTATCCGAGGTGATCTCGCGGTGTTGGTGTGGTTGTCTCGCGTCCTGGTCGTCTCGCAGGAGGGAGCTCGCGAGGGTAGACGACTAGTGTGAGTGGTCTCGGCGGCGAGAGGAAGTTCTTGCCGAGCTGCAAACCGCGCGGCTAGGCAGTTCATGCGGGCGGTCTCGCAAGGTTGTATCTTGTGGTATTTAGCGATTAGTAGGATCGGTTTGTGGAGTTGAGTTTGTGCGGGAACTCATACGCATTTCCAACAAGTGGTATCAGAGCCAGTTTGGACCCTTGGAAGTCGCTCGCGAGGTGAAGTGACAAATAGAGAATGAGATGGGAGGAGCCATGCCGGGGCAAGTCCCCAAATTGACGAAGACCAATTATGGAAATTGGCGTATCCAGATGGAGGTGTTGCTCGCCTCGAAGGATCTATGGGAGATTTTAGAGGATGGTTATGAGGAGCTTACTACAGAAGCGGAGGCGGCATTGACTAATGCACAGAGGACAGCGTTGAGGGAGTCCAAGAAGAGAGACAAGAAGGCACTGTTCTTACTCGACCAAGGCGTGGATGAGGCAACGTTTGAGAAGATATCAGAAGCAAAGAGTTCGAAAGAAGCATGAGAGGTGTTGCAACTATTGAAATTTGTGAAGTGGAAGTGGGTGATGGGCAGGCCAGGCGGACTGAGTCTGTGGCCTGGGCAGACTGCTGGTTGCGGCCTGGGTGCCATGACTTGGATGTTCTTGAGGAGCGGCCTTTGCGGCCAGGTGTGCGGCCTGAGCGGTCTATTGTGTGGCCTGGTTGGCCTATGGCCAAGGAAGGGTTTCAAGCGAAGCGGCCTGAGCGGACTACGATTCGCAGACTATAGGTTGTGCTTGATAACTTCTCAATTGAAGTTATCTAGTCCCCTAGTTTTTCATAATCGTTGTGATAAATGAGAAGAAATGACTTAAATTAGTATAAATGTCCATAAATTAATAGTCATGTTATTCACGCTTGATTAACATATTTTGATTATGTTTTTCTTATTAGAAATGACGTAGAAATCGAACCGGCAAAGTAAGTGCAGGAATGGTATTCTGGCTGTGCAGTTGTTACAGAAACCTGAAGCAGTTGTTGTAACAAGTCTGGGCATTTTTAAAAATTCGAATTTCGAATTTTGCGCCAAAACTAAATATGGAAGGAGGCATCTATTGGAAAGTGGCTGCTCGTTTTTAAGAGGGGATTTTCAGTCCTAAAGGGCACGAAATTAGAGAGAGGAGGGAGATCTTAGAACCATCATCTTGGAGAAGAAGAGGAGGAAGAACGGCTAGGGTTTGGACGCACCGGCGAGAAGGAAGAAGGGTCTAAGCGAGATCTACACGCATATTCCTGCAGCATTAAAACTCATTAAGCATGTTTAGTAAGACTTTCTTTGTTGTGTGGTTTCATTCCTCTAGCATGAACTAATTTCATAAGTCTTGTATGTGAGAGTAACTTGTGTTGTTGTTATGTTTTGATGTTAACCTTCCCTCTATGAATGGTTGAAAACTATTTTTCTTGGATCTATATTTATTTCATGGAATGTTTGGATAAGTGTTCTTCTTCTAGATTGCGTAACAAGATTCGAGAGAGGAGTTACGTTGTTTAGAGTTGAATCCTCTATTTTGTGCGGCGAGATTCGAGAGAGGAGTCGTACAAATCTTTAACCAAAATTCCACTATCATACTTCGTCGCGAGATTCGAGAGAGGAGTGACGAAAGTGCAATATAGATTATGAGATAGTGTTGGAAAGAAAGAGATTTCATTTCTCGCTAGCGAGACTTGAGTTGTGTGTGTATGTTATTCTCATTTCATCTAAGTTAGAGATAACTAGGGAAATTAGGGTAAATGGATTTCGGAGATCGAGAGATAAAGAAATCTACCTTCAACTCGTCGCAGGATAGTAATTAAGCATTCATGAGGGTTTATTCTTAGAACTCATCACAACAAACAAGTGAAATCACATACGAGACTATTTCTCCAATTTGATAAAAGTCTCTTAAGTAAGTGTTATTAGTTTTAATTTTGTTAGTTTAAGTTTCTTTATTATAAAATTAACCACTAAGAAAAAGTATCCCACTTGGATTCACGGAACGGGTAAGGCTAGTAATTACGAGCACTAACGTTGCACTTCCTCTAGGAACGATAACTCAACTCATCATTTTATTACTTGATTCGACACGTGCACTTGCGTGATTACGTAGATCCATTTTGGCCGTATCAAGTTTTTGGCGCCGTTGCCGGGGAAGCGCAACTGGTTTAGTGTTTTATTTCTCGTAATATTAGTTAAACTTTAGTAGTTGGAGATCAAGTATTTTGTTTTTAATTATTTTCTTGTCTTAGCACTTATTTCGAAGCTTTGTGGTGTATGTCAAGGTATAGAAACCCGGAATTATTGCCACTAAACTTAGAAATAGAGCGCACCTGTAGACAAAATCGAAGAAACCATAGAACGGAAAACATTGATCATCCTGAGATGGATAATAACGGACAACAAGTTATCGATGACATAGAGGGTCACGTGAACCATAACGGGCAAGCGAATCCTAATAATCAACACGTGCCGCCTCGAATGACATGTAGGGATTACAACACACCTTTTAGGGGAGGTTTGCACACGAGTATTGCCCGACCACCTATAGAAGCTAATAATTTTAAGATGGACCCTTTCATTATGCAACAAGTTCAACTAAATAGATTTGGGGGTCTTAACCATGAAGATGCAAACTCTCATTTAAAAACCTTCTTAACAATATGCGACATGTTTAAGGCAAATGGTGTGTCCGCAGACGCAATTCAACTAAGAGCATTTCCTTTTTCCTTAGAAGGTCGAGCAAGGAGATTGGTTGGACTCATTACCCGATGATGCTATCACCACATGGGCCCAATTAGAAGATAAATTTTTAAATAAGTATTTTCCACCTTCTAAGACGGCTAAGCTGATTAGAGATATCACTACATTTATGCAACATCATGGGGAGACTCTTTACGACGCATGGGAGCGTTTTAAGGAGCTGTTAAGAAAATGTCCACACCATGGGTTAGCACAACACCAACAAGTATCCACGTTTTACAACGGGTTGCAAACCGCAACCATGATTCTAGTAGATGGAGCCGCGGGAGGTTCCCTAATGAAAAAATATCCGGAAGATGCGTATACCATTTTAGAAGATTTAACGTCTAATAATTATCAAGCATATGAAAGACAAGCAACAAGTAATCCAGCAGGGGTGCACCATGTAGATCAAATCACATCATTAGCCGCCGAAATGGCATCACAATTCAACTTGATTAACAAGAGGCTAGATTCATTATCTAATCCTGCGCCTAGTGCACCACTAACGGTGGAACAATTAAATCTATTAACGGAGGAAGCCAATTATATAGGAGGACAACAGAGGCAAATTCCACCGGGATTTGCTAATCATTATCACCCCGAGTGGCGACATCACCCTAATTTCTCTTGGAGAAATAATCAAGGAGTGAACCAATCGCCGGGATTTCATCAAAATCTGAATCCCACCCAAGGGAATCCTTCAAAACAATCCTAGGAAGTTAACTGATGAAGTTATTGTGGGGATGTTCCAAAAGAATGAGTCTAGGATTGGAGGGATTGAGTCATCTCTAAGATCTTTAGAGACCACATTGGGGCAATTAGCAACCACGTTAAGCAAAAGGCCGATTGGATCATTACCTTCAGATACCATGCCTAACCCAACAAGAGAGGAACCTCCTAATCATTGTAATGCAATCGCTTTAAGGAGTGGGGTGGAAATTCAAAGTGGAGATGGGTTGTTAGAAAAGGCTAGAGATGACGAGAGGAAGGAACAAGGAAATGAACCTAGGGGGATGCAAGAAGAAGAGCCCGTAGGAGTTAAGGAACCGGAGATAGTTGAAGCTCCAACCACTAAATAATAAAAAGAAAGAAATCATCTATCCTCCACCTCCCTTCCCATCTAGATTAGCGAAGACAAAGCTCGATAAGCAATTCCAAAAGTTTATGGAAATCTTTAAGAAATTAACTATAAATATTCCGTTTGCTGAGGCTCTTGAACAGATGCCTAGTTATGTCAAGTTTATGAAAGACATCTTATCCAAGAAGAGGAAATTCGTTGAGAGGGAGATAGTCGCCCTAACGGAAGAATGTAGTGCAATATTACAAAAGAAACTACCTCAAAAATTAAAAGATCCAGGTAGCTTTACAATACCATGTTTGATAGGAACGACATTTTCAGGGAGAGCATTGTGTGACTTAGGAGCTAGCATCAATCTGATGCCCTTATCTATTTACACAAAATTAGGCCTGGGAGAGATTACACCAACATCTCTTACTCTACAGTTGGCCGATAGGTCTTTAGCTTTTCCCAAGGGAATTGTTGAGGATGTATTGGTTAAGGTGGATAAATTCATCTTTCCAGCCGATTTTGTGGTGCTAGATATGGATGAGGATAAGGAAGTTCCTATTATTCTAGGAAGACCATTTTTAGCCACAGGACGCACCCTCATAGATGTACAAAAGGGAGAGCTAACAATGAGAGTCAACGAAGAGGAGGTAACCTTCAATATACTTAAGGCCATGAAATTCCCTGAAGATAGAGAAGAATGCTATGTAATTAAAGAGGTTGAGGTGCCCTCTAGGTTGACACACGAGGAAGAAGATTTTGATCATAGATTGTTAGACATCTTAGTTAACGACGAGGGTGAAGAAGATAAAGTAATGGAAGAAGTTGTTCACATACTCAATACATGTGAAGGGTTGCCACCATATAAGAGTTTTGAAGTGATAACTAGGACAAGCGAACAAAGAATGATAAAACCTTCTATCATTGAACCACCTAAGTTAGAATTAAAACCACTACCTGAACACCTTAAGTATGTATTTCTAGAGAAAGATAACACTCTTCCGGTCATAATCAATGCATCATTAAGAATGGAAGAAGAGTTAAAATTAATTGAGTTACTAAGGGAGTTTAAGGAAGCGATTGGTTGGACTCTTGCCGACATCAAGGGGATTAGCCCATCCATCTGTATGCACAAAATTCTATTGGAAGATGGGGAGAAGGGATCCATCGAACATCAACGAAGGCTTAGTCCTCCAATGAAGGAGGTGGTGATGAAGGAAATCATTAAGTGGCTGGACGCGGGCATTATTTATCCTATTTCAGATAGCAAGTGGGTAAGCCCGGTGCATTGCGTACCAAAGAAGGGAGGGATAACACTTGTTAAGAATGAAAATAATGAACTTATACCTACTAGGGCTGTCACGGGATGGAGGATATGTATTGATTATAGAAAATTGAACAAGGTGACTAGAAAAGATCATTTTTCGTTACCATTCCTTGACCAAGGTCTTAGATAGATTGGCAGGTGGCCAGTATTTTTGCTTCTTGGACGGATATTCAGGATACAACCAGCTTATGGTTGCACCAGAAGATCAAGAGAAGACAACATTTACATGCCCCTTTGGTACATTTGCATTTAGGAGACTACCATTTGGATTATGCAACGCTCCCGCCACATTTCAGCGTTGTATTCTGGCAATACTATCCGACCTTCATCGCTCGAGGCATTGATCCGACAGAGTATGGAATCGAGGTATTCATGGACGATTTTTCCATCTTTGGTAAATCGTTCGATGCATGTTTGGCATGTCTGGGGAGGGTATTGGCCCGCTGTGTTGAGACTAACTTAGTACTGAACTGGGAAAAGTGCCATTTTATGGTACGTGAGGGCATTGTATTAGGACATAAGGTATCGAGTCAAGGACTAGAAGTGGATCGAGCAAAGATTGAAGTGATAGAAAAACTTTCTCCGCCAACGAATGTCAAGGGCATTCGTAGTTTCCTCGGTCATGCCGGATTCTATAGGCGGTTCATTAGAGATTTTTCAAAAATCACAAAGCCTTTATGCAATTTACTCGAGAAAGATACACCTTTTATTTTCAATAATGAGTGCTTAGAAGCATTTCAAACGTTAAAAGAAAAATTAATCTCGGCACCCATTGTCAAGGCACCTGATTTCTCATTACCCTTCGTTCTCATGTGCGATGCGAGCAACTATGCGGTGGGAGCCGTGTTGGGGCAAATGCACGACAAGGTTTTCCACACCATTCATTATGCTAGTAAGACCTCTTATTAATGCCCAGGTGAACTACACAACTACAGAAAAAGAACTCCTAGCGGTGGTTTTTGCGTTCGACAAATTCCGCGCTTATCTGATTAGTTCTACAGTCATAGTTTACACGGACCACGCGGCAATCCGATATCTAGTGGAGAAAAAGGAGGCTAAACCTAGGCTTATTAGATGGGTTCTACTCCTCCAAGAGTTTGATTTTGAGATCAAGGATCGTAAGGGGGCAGAAAATCCGATTGCCGACCACTTATCGAGATTAGAGAATGGGTGTGAGAAAGACGTACACGTTGAGATTAAGGAAAGCTTCCCAGATGAGAGTTTACTTGCAGTCACAGAAGGGAGTATCCCATGGTATGCTGATTTTGTTAACTATATAGTTAGCAAGGTTTTTCCACCGGATTTTAGCTACCAACAAAGGAAGCGATTCCTTCATCAGGTGAAGTTTTACCTATGGGATGACCCGTATCTATTTAAAATTTGTGCTGATCAAATTATTCGTAGGTGTGTGCCCGAGATGGAGGTTCATAGTATTTTAGAAAAGTGTCATGCATCACCCTATGGAGGACACCATAAGGGAGACCGGACAGCGAGGAAGGTTTTAGAGTCAGGATTCTATTGGCCAACCTTATTCAAGGACTCTCATCATTTTGTAGGACAGTGTGACCGTTGTCAACGGGTTGGAAATCTTCAGCGGGGAGCAAGCATGCCCATGAATGGAATCCTTGAAGTAGAAGTCTTTGATGTATGGGGGATTGATTTCATGGGCCCCTTTGTTAACTCCGATGGAAATTTATATATTTTGCTAGCAGTAGACTATGCGTCGAAGTGGATAGAGGCGATAGCTACGCAAAGGAATGATGCCAAGGTGGTGCTAAAATTTCTAAGGACTAACATCTTCACTAGATTTGGTACACCGAGGGCAATAATTAGTGATGGAGGGGCGCACTTTTGTAATTCACAATTTAAAACTTTACTAAAAAAATATGGTGTAACTCATAAAGTAGCTCTTGCCTACCATCCACAAACCAATGGCTTAGCCGAGGTGTCAAATCGTGAGATCAAGACCATCTTAGAGAAAACGGTGAATGCAACGCGCAAGGATTGGTCACAAAAGCTAGGTGATGCATTATGAGCCTATAGAACGGCTTTTAAAACTCCGATCGGATTAACACCATATAAAATGATCTATGGGAAAGCGTGTCACCTACCGGTGGAGTTGGAACATAAGGCGTATTGGGCAATTAAGAAATTAAATTTTGACTTCCAAGAGGCGGGCAATAAAAGGCTATTGCAAATTAATGAATTGGAAGAAATTCGGTCCAACGCATACGAGAGCGCCAAACTTTATAAAGAGCGAACAAAAAAATGGCACGACGCAAGATTAACGGTGAAAGAGTTCAAGACCGGGCAATTGGTATTGTTATTTAACTCAAGACTTAAATTATTCCCGGGAAAACTAAAATCGAGATGGTCGGGACCATTTATAGTGACGCAGGTGCACCCGAATGGGGTAGTCACGATTTGTAACGAGAAGGATGGCTCCGAATTCAAGGTAAATGGCCAAAGACTAAATGAATATCATATAGATATTGATCGTCGGGAGTCGACGATCGTGAAATTGCAATGACGAGCAACGAAGAGATACGTCCGGCCGAGACGTTTTAAAGGAGGCGCTTGGTGGGAGGCAACCCATCGTATCGTATAATATATATATATAAATAATAATAATGATAATTATATATATTCGTTTATTTTCATTAAGTAAAAAAAAATGATGTGTTGAAGGATCTGGAGGAACTTAGGACCATATGAACTTAGTTGACTTTGATCAATAATTTTTAGGAGTGAAAATGCTGGAGGAGAAAAAAATTGGACAACAATCTGTAGGAATTTAGAGTAAAATAGATTCTGTAAAACAGAAGGCAGTTGTTACAACGCTACAAAAACATGCGTAGCGGAATTTTAATTTCTGACTGCTTCTTCATGGATGCCGCGGAAGACCTCCAGCCGCCGGTTCAACTGAACCGGCACGCGTGAATCGCCACACCGGCGGTTGGGGCTAAATTAAAGTTACGTTAATTTGATTTCAAATAGAAACGCAATTATTTAAAAATTAAACCGGTTTTATGTTTAATCTAATTTTTAATCCATTAATTATTGCACGTAATAAATATAAAATTTTTAATTTCTCCCTCATTCCCACCGGGTTCTAGGGCAAGATTGGAGTGGGCGAGGGTGAGCGACATCGGCGAGGAGCTAGCGGCGGCGCTCCGCCTGGCGGCGATCTCCACCCGGGCGGCGGCGGCCAAGCCCTAGCTAGTAGTTTTCGAACCTGGCGGCGCATTTCCCTGGGCTGTGCGATCTAGAGCGACTCGCCACGGGGTGAGTTCTGGGGAAGGATCTCCGAGGTTGTTGAAGGTAAATCTTTTAATCCCCAACACGATTGTAGAATCCGACCCACATTTTAGTTTTCCCGATTTATGGTTAGGTTCCCGACGAAGTGGGAGACAACCGGCGAACGGCTGTGACGTGATCGGGATTTTGGAAGCAAGCTACAGTACATAATCGGAGTTCTGAACGAGTGCGGCGGACGACGAGCACATTACCTCCATCTGAGTTCAACGAGAGCATTGTCAGGGCTTCAAATCACATTCCCTAAAAGATTTGAGGTATAAACCCTAACCTTGCAACTCATGGATAAGAGTAGTTAGTAGAAAATTTATATATTCTCCCATGTTGTGTGCTGTGTTAGTTAGGACTATGTCTTCTAAACGAAGGTCTAATAAGAAAAAGGGGAAGGAAGTTGTTGGAGAGAAAGCCGTGAAGTTTTCAAGTGAGGCCGCGGAGTATTGGTTTCGCTCATTGAAAACGCTCCCTTTCATCTTTGAAAGAGGATTTAAAATGGAAAAGAGGGCTTGGAGTCTAACCTATGCTGAGCAGATCAAGGCACTCTAGTGGGAGGTCGTCTGCCATCCGAGGACTGAGGCTATACTCCCCATGGTCTACGAATTTTATGCAAATGCTAAAAGCATAGAGGGGCAAGTAGTGACTGTTAGAGGGAAGACGGTTGAGTTTTCTGCAGAAATGATTAGTGATCTGTTCAGTTTGGAGGATCATGGGTATGACGACTATGCTGAAATTCTTAATAAGGTATCTCTTCAGGAAATGACGGATACAGTGTGTTGCACACCGACACCAGAGTGGGCTAGTAAGACACATAGAGTACTGAAGACGTCTTGTCTAACTAGGGAAGCTAAAGTGTGGCTGCTGTTTATTAATGCTAGTATCATGCCCACTCGGCACCCGAACACTATTACATTGGATAAGGTGGCGTTGATCTACGGTATTATTAAAGGCCTATACTTTGATTTGGGAAAGATTATTTCATTGCAACTTCGGCAGAAAATTAGAGAGGAGAACCCTAAGCAGCTATGGTTTCCTACCCTCATAACTGAGCTATGTCTGCAAGCTGGTGTGGAAAAGGGTGTGGAGGACATGGTTACACCTGTGAAGAGACATATTACGGAAACAGTTGTCGAAGTCAACATCAAGGTTGCTGCGGAAACACAAGAAAGGGGTCGTAGTTGGAAGAAAGGGGGTGCAGCTCAGACTTCGCAGGCTCCAATAGTGAAACCCATGCGAATTGATATTCCAGTGGTCGACCATGGCACTGATCCCGACCTGTTGATGGAGCATATTGAGTACATCAAAGACTATCAGAGATGTCACCATTTGTTTGCAAGGGAGCAATTTGATGATATTCGTACCAACATCCGTAAACTCATGGAGAAAAGGAAGATTCCGGTGTCTGAGCCGAATTTTAGGATGATGGGGCAGTTTGACGATAAAGGCTTCTTCTTGACTTGTGACAAGACTCGAGTTGATCCAGCGGTGAAAGCAAACGCGGACGATGATGATGAGGACGATGACGACGAGGAAGACGACGAGGAGGCAGAAAATGATGATGCCGACGATGACGATGAAGCGGATGATGACGAGGACGAGGACGACGACAAGGAGGAGTAGGCATACCCCTTTACTTTTGCACGAGCTGATTTCATTTTGCTGCAGTTTTTTTTACATTGGGCTATGTTTTGGGCTGTCACTTTAGACTGTATTTTGGACTATATTTTTGTATATGTTGTTGGGCTATGTTAGTTGACTATATGTTGGGTGCTTAATATGTTGTGGAATGGTAACTGTGCTCGATTTTGGATGAACAATACATGACATTTATATATGTTGCTTTGAATGTTAATCGTTAATAATTGCCTTGTGTGCCATGTTTTGAAAACCATGCCCCAACTTTTGATAAACGATTCTACCGGGCAGTTGTGCTGTTACATGCTTGATCATATCTTATGCCGGTTTCTCGCTTGTAGTAAGGTGGTGAGTATTATGGTATGCCCATCAACATAAAACAAGTATTATGATATGCAGTATGTGGCTCGTTGTGTTTGTTTTAATCTCGTTATTTACTGCAATGTTTCTAATTCTCATACTTGAAAACACCTTCCGATTACACCTGCATTTTAGTTTATTACTTGGACAGTTACTTTGGGAAATTGTGTAGAATGAATTGTCTCCAGGTTTGGTACACATGTTAAGCGTGCAGATCATTAGGACATCTGATGTGAATCTCTATGCACTTCGCTCCTGCTACGACCATTGGCCAAAGTATCTTTGCGGGCACTCCTACTTCAGGGAAGTTTCTTTTTTTTATATACAGTTCAATTCCGCTCTTTTATATGATTTTGTACGTCGTACTACAACTATTTTGCAATATCATAGTCCAACGATAGTTTTGCTAGGGACTAGCAAATCATTTAAGTGTGGAGGTGGGGGTATTACAACCCCTACCATTTGGATGAATCGTTAAACCACGTTTTGAATGATCTCAGTTCTTGTTTCATTTAATCAATAGACTATTCTAGATATATTCAATGATAATTGATTGGTATGGCTGAACAGTCCAAAGAGTTCAATTACTGAATTTGAAATTAGTAAGATTTTTTGGGATAAAGCTCACTTAAGCATTTTGGTTTTTATGCACAAAATTTTTGTTTACTTCCATGACAATCTTTTGATATTGACCTCTACAAATAACGGGAGGGGCGAGCAAGAACTAAGTCAACGATGTAAGCCAAGACATGAGCTTAAAGTAGTTATTCCATTTTGATCTTCACTAGAATAGTTGAGCTTGAACTTTTTCATACATATTATTTCATGCCTAAATTCCCTATATTTCGATTAGTTCTATCTTAGTACGTTAGCCATTTATGGGTGTTTAATTTGTATAAACAAATGATTGAACTTTATAGTGATATGCGGCCTAAGTATATGCCCACATACTTGGAATGATCCCAATTATGATGATATAAAAAAATATAGAGAAAATTATGTCATAGTGATATGCGGCCTAGGTATGTGAAAATGTACTTGGAATGATCCCAACTATGAGTAAAAAAAAAAGAAAGAAAAATGTGGTTGAGCATCATAGTGATATGTGGCCCGGGTATGTGCACTTATACTTAGAATGATCCCTACTATGAAGAAAATATGTTAAAGGATATATGTTGTTAAACCCCATAATACGGTGAAGTACTAAGACTATTAACTAGGGAATGCTATTTCATTATCAAGGTTATCCATAAATTTTTAACCAAGCCAAGTTATCATATTTTCAATTGAACTACTAACTCATGTGTATGCTAAATCGAAGCTTAGCCTATTCTTATCCTTTCCAATAAATGCTGAGGTTCAATGAGAAAAATTGCATGAGAGTAAATTACTTTTAAGAAAAGCACGCACCGCACTAAGATACTTATTTGAGCATTATCTTCTATCTAACTAATGAATTTGTGAATTTTGAGCTCTTGTTGATTTCTAAGCCTATCAGTTAAGTAAATTGAATTTCTGGAGTAAGCTTTGATTAAGTTATTTTACAAGAAGGATCATTTGAATTTGCATCTTGATAATATATCTTCATCCAATCCATTGATCTGAATTATCTTTGCTAGGGACTAGCAAAAGTTCAAGTGTGGAGGTGTGATAACTTCTCAATTGAAGTTATCTAGTCCCCTAGTTTTTCATAATCGTTATGATAAATGAGAAGAAATGACTTTAATTAGTATAAATGTCCATAAATTAATAGTCATGTTATTCACGCTTGATTAACATATTTTGATTATGTTTTTCTTATTAGAAATGACGTAGAAATCGAACCGGCAAAGTAAGTGCAGGAATGGTATTCTGGCTGTGCAGTTGTTACAGAAACCTGAAGCAGTTGTTGTAACAAGTCTGGGCGTTTTTAAAAATTCGAATTTCGAATTTTGCGCCAAAACTAAATATGGAAGGAGGCATCTATTGGAAAGTGGCTGCTCGTTTTTAAGAGGAGATTTTCAGTCCTAAAGGGCACGAAATTAGGGAGGAAAAAAGAGACTTTGGAGAGCCATCATCTTGGAGAAGAAGAGGAGGAAGAACGGCTAGGGTTTGGACGCACCGGCGAGAAGGAAGAAGGGTCTAAGCGAGATCTACACGCATATTCCTGCAGCATTAAAACTCATTAAGCATGTTTAGTAAGACTTTCTTTGTTGTGTGGTTTCATTCCTCTAGCATGAACTAATTTCATAAGTCTTGTATGTGAGAGTAACTTGTGTTGTTGTTATGTTTTGATGTTAACCTTCCCTCTATGAATGGTTGAAAACTATTTTTCTTGGATCTATATTTATTTCATGGAATGTTTGGATAAGTGTTCTTCTTCTAGATTGCGTAACAAGATTCGAGAGAGGAGTTACGTTGTTTAGAGTTGAATCCTCTATTTTGTGCGGCGAGATTCGAGAGAGGAGTCGTACAAATCTTTAACCAAAATTCCACTATCATACTTCATCGCGAGATTCGAGAGAGGAGTGACGAAAGTGCAATATAGATTATGAGATAGTGTTGGAAAGAAAGAGATTTCATTTCTCGCTAGCGAGCCTTGAGTTATGTGTGTATGTTATTCTCATTTCATCTAAGTTAGAGATAACTAGGGAAATTAGGGTAAATGGATTTCAGAGATCGAGAGATAAAGAAATCTACCTTCAACTCGTCGCAGGATAGTAATTAAGCATTCATGAGGGTTTATTCTTAGAACTCATCACAACAAACAAGTGAAATCACATACGAGACTATTTCTCCAATTTGATAAAAGTCTCTTAAGTAAGTGTTATTAGTTTTAATTTTGTTAGTTTAAGTTTCTTTATTATAAAATTAACCACTAAGAAAAAGTATCCCACTTGGATTCACAGAACGGGTAAGGCTAGTAATTACGAGCACTAACGTTGCACTTCCTCTAGGAACGATAACTCAACTCATCATTTTATTACTTGATTCAACACGTGCACTTGCGTGATTACGTAGATCCATTTTGGCCGTATCAGAAGCCTCACACTTCCAGGTCGGGTGAGAGGAGCACTTGGACGCCTGGGGGTTCTCACTCTAGGGGACCGCCGACGTGTTACAATTGCGGAAAGGTTGGGCACATAGCCCATGCTTGTCAGCAAGGGGGAGTGGGGCAAGATGCAAAGCAGGAGCAGTCTGTGCGCTCGGGCCCCAGTGCTGTAGAGAAAGGAAAGATGGCGGAGTCGAGCGCTTCTCGGTTCCAACCGGTGCAACCAAGGGCTTACAACCTTGGACAGCAAGAAGCGATCCGCCAAACCGACGTGGTGACAGGTATGAAGAAAATTTAAGTTTGCATTTGTGCTTCATACTTTTAGACTCCCTTCCCGTGTGTTGTCATGTTGTAGGCTTCGTGTTAGTTTCTGGATACCCCGCTAGGGTATTGTTCGATACTGGGGCTTCGCACTCTTTTCTTGCGGAGAGTTTCATCCGAAGGGTAGGAGTCGAGTCTTTCTCGGCGGACGCGGAACTGAAAGTGCGCATGCCCAATGGGTCATCTATGACCACCGGGGCTAAAGGGCGCATCTGTTGGGAGCTAGACGGAGTTGACTTCGTTTTGGAAGCGGCAGTGTTGCCGTTAGTAGAGTTCGATGTCATTTTGGGCATGGAATGGCTTGCAGAGCAGCGCGCCAGCATTGATTGTTTGTCCAAGGTAGTGACCCTAAAGAGTAAGGGGCATTCAGAAGTCAAATTTGTGGGCCTTTGTGGAGTAGCCCATTCCCTAATTACGGCCATGCAAATGATGCGGGCGGTTAACCAGGGAGGTGTGGCGCTGGTAGCGTTGTTGGAGGTTCGTCTCTCCCAGCTATCTATTGAGGAAGTGCCTGTGGTGGCAGAGTTCAGGGATGTATTTCCGGATGAACTTCCTGGAGCGCCTCCTCGGCGGGAGATCGACTTCTCGATCGAGTTAGTGCCGGAGGCTAGACCGGTGTCACGTCCCCCATTTAGGATGGCACCAAAGGAGTTAGCGGAACTTAAAGTACAGTTACAGGAACTGTTGGAGCAAGGGTATATTAGACCCAGTTCTTCACCGTGGAGCGCACCGGTGTTGTTTGTAAAGAAGAAGGACGGTAGCATGCGCCTATGCATAGACTACCGAGAGCTGAACAAATTGACCGTCAAGAATAAGTATCTGATCCCTCAGATAGACGATTTGTTCGACCAATTGGTGGGGTCAGTGGTATATTCGAAACTGGACTTGAAGTCAGGCTACTATCAACTGCAAATTCGAGATGAGGACATACCCAAAACTGCCTTTGGTACAAGGTATGGACACTTTGAGTTTACGGTGATGTCGTTCGGGTTGACGAACGCACCATCAGTGTTCATGGATCTGATGAATCGAGTATTTCATGATTACTTGGATTCGTTTGTGGTTGTCTTTATTGATGACATCTTGGTGTACTCCAAGTCTGAAGTGGAGCATGAGACTCACTTGAGAGTGGTCATGCAAGTGTTGAGGGAGAACCAATTGTTTGCAAAGTTCTCAAAGTGCGAGTTCTGGTTAGCCAAGGTGGCGTTTTTGGGGCACGTGATTAGTGGTGATGGGGTGGCAGTGGATCCAGCGAAAGTGGAGGCCATCAGAGATTGGCCGGTGTTGAGGACCGTGGCGGAAGTCCGAAGTTTTCTTGGACTAGCCGGGTATTATAGGAGATTCGTGGAGAATTTCTCGAAGATAGCTCTACCCCTCACCTCTCTCACTCGTAAAGACCATAAGTTTGTGTGGACCCAAGAGTGCAGTCAAGCATTCGAGGCACTGAAGGAGAGGCTTATGATGGCTCCAATCCTGAGTCTACCGCAAGGGACCGAGGGATTTCAGATCTTCAGTGACGCATCGGGATGCGGTTTGGGTTGCGATTTGGTGCAACATGGGAAGGTGATAGCTTTTGGGTCTAGACAGCTGAAACCTCATGAGAGGAATTACCCCGTCCATGACTTGGAGTTGGCGGCGGTAATCTTCGCGTTGAAAATATGGCGACACTATGTGTATGGCGCAAGGGTGGAGATCTTCACGGATCACAAAAGCTTGAAGTATCTCTTGGATCAAAAGGACTTGAACATGCGGCAACGCAGGTGGGTTGAGTTTCTTGGAGACTACGAGGTGGCGATTCAGTATACGCCAGGTAAAGTCAATGTGGTGGCGAATGCCTTGAGTAGGAAGTACTCGGGGCAAGGGAATTGGATCCAAGCCCATGATGAGCGGTTGGTACGGGAATGGGAGTCCCTTGGTTTGGAATGTGTTGCAAGAGGCGAGTCCAGCGAGGCTCGGTTGAGCTGGATTGAAGTGCAAAACGACTTGTCCGATCGTATTCGGGAAGCGACTCGATTGGATGTGGAGTTTCAACCTTTTGTGTTGGAGGCTCAAAAGGGCGAGAGCAGCGCCTGGGAGATGATTGGTGGAATCTTGAGAAAGGATGGAAGGGTTTGTGTACCGCAGTTCGGCAACCTCCGTGAGGAGTTGATGTTTGAGGCTCACTTCTCAAAGTACTCCATTCACCCAGGCAGTACAAAGATGTACTTGGATATGAAGAAATCCTTTTGGTGGCCGGGGTTGAAGCGGGACGTAGCTTTGTATGTGAATCGTTGCCAGACTTGCGCCTTGGTGAAGGCCGAATGTCAGAAGCCGGGCGGGTTCCTGAAGCCCCTTCCGATCCCTGAATGGAAATTTGAGGACATCTCCATGGACTTTGTGCATGGTTTGCCTAAATCGCAGCATGGTAATGATGCTATTTGGGTGATCGTGGACCGCCTAACCAAGGTGGCTCACTTCATCCCAAATCGGAAAGAGGACAGCGTGGAGAAGCTGGTGGAGTTGTATGTTCGCAACATTGTGCGACTGCACGGAATTCCTAAGAGCATAGTCAGTGATCGAGATGGACGGTTTACGTCTAAGGACTGGAGATTGGTTCAGAAGAGCTTGGGCACGAAGCTAAAGTTCAGTACAGCGTTCCATCCTCAAACTGATGGGCAAACTGAAAGAACGAACCATACTATGGAGGATATGTTGAGAATGTGCGTTCTTGATTTCGGCAAGAAGTGAGAGGATCACCTCTTTATGGTAGAATTCGCGTACAATAACAGTTTTCAAGCTAGTATAAAGATGGCGCCATATGAAGCTTTGTATGGGAGGCGGTGTCGAACGCCAATGTCTTGGGCAGAGGCGGAAGACACCAAACTGTTGGGAAAGGATGCAGTGGTTGACGCTTGTGAGTTGGTACGGACCATCCAAGAGCGTATGAAAGTGGCGCAAGACAGGCAAGCAAAATATTTTAATGCTCGTCACCGGAAGTTGGAATTTGCAGTTGGTGATTGGGTTTATTTGAAGGTCAAGCCGTTCAAAGGCGTCTCACGGGTTCGCCGACTCAAGAAGTTGAGTCCAAGGTTTTTAGGGCCTTTTGAAATTGTTGAGCGGGTAGGAGAAGCAGCCTATCGGTTGGCGTTGTCCGCAGATTTGAGTGGATTACATGACGTCTTCCACGTCTCCGTTTTGAGGAAAGCCTTGGTGGAGGCTAGCGTGGTGGTTAAGCCGGCATCGGTGCCGATTGAGGAAGGCTTGAGGACGCGAGTCCTTCCAATCGCTATAGAAGATTCGGAGACTCGGCAGTTGCGGAATAAAGAAGTTAAACTTGTGAAAGTTCGATGGGACAACTGCGGTCGTGAGGAGTTCTCTTGGGAACGAGAACAGGCCATGCTAGAAGACTATCCAGAACTCTTTTTGTTAGGTACAATTTAAGTTTTGTACCTCTTCTGTTTTGAAATTTCGGGACGAAATTCTGTTAAGTGGGGGAGAGTTGTAACACCCCAGTTTTGCAAGAGGCTCAGTCTGCAGCTCTGGAAAAAAAATTTGGGTTTCTGGCAGGAGGCACACGGCCTGCGACACGGGCGTGTCGCAGGGCGTGTCGAGGCCGTGTCGACACTCGGCCCAAGTGTCGACACTTTCGCTCGACAAAGTGTCGAGAGTGTGGCACACGGCCTGCGACACGGGCGTGTCGCAGGGCGTTCGAGGCCGTGTCGACACTCGGCCCAAGTGTCGACACTTTCGCTCGACAGAGTGTCGAGAGTGTGGCACACGGCCTGCGACACGGGCATGTCGCAGGGCGTGTCGAGTCCGTGTCGACACTCGGCCCAAGTGTCGACACTTTCGCTCGACAGAGTGTCGAGACTGGGGTACACGGCCTGTGACACGGGCGTGTCACAGGGCGTGTCCCGCTTGGTCGACGATCTTCGCTCGACGTTTTTCCGCGGTGTCGACACAAATCCTGTCGACGGGTGTCGAGACTTGGCATACGGCTTGGGACACGGGCGTGTCCCAGGCCGTGTCACCTCTCGGGTTGGTTATGGGGCCGTGTCGTTGGAGGCACACGGCCGGCCACACGGCCGTGTCACTGGGTCACGGGCGTGTCGGATTGAACACGGGCGTGTCGGATGCCCGTGTCCGATTCTAGGCGCGTCGATTTGAGACGGCGAATGAGGCACACGGCCTTGGACACGGGCGTGTACCAGGCCGTGTTCGGCCCAGTTTTTCTTTTTTCCAGGCGAATCGTGGCCATTCTTTTCTGGTTTTGGGATCTAACGGTACAGGCCAACTCTTGGGAAGTTAAGTCCGATTTTAGGGTTGCAGACCCTCATTGTTTTCCAAGTCTTCTCTTTCTAAGTTCTTGAGAGGAACTAGAGCAAGGAGGAAGAAGAAGAAGGTCTTGGGCTGTAGGAAGGGTTTCAGTGCTCCAAATCGCGAGCCGAGTCCGGATCCGTGAAGCTTAGATCATTGCGAAGATTTCCATCCGGCCATTTTTTTTGCCATGGCAAGGAAGAGGAGTCGGAAGGTAACGACATCTCTCCTCTCGGTCTTTAGGATGCACGTTTTTAGCATCGTTTTCTTCTAGATTTTGGGCACCAAACTCTCAAATGAGAGGGGTTTTGGTTTGCCAAGGTTCAAGAGGAACCTCCGGGTTGATTGAGTCCGTCCCCGGCATATTTTGCATTAGAGATCCGCTTCGCTAGTGGATTAGGCATGGTGGGTGAAGCCGTAGTCGCGACCGTTAGTCCGACTCGGTGATGTTGCATACGAACTTAGAGATTCGTAGAGATTCCGTTGCGGCAAGACGCCGTTTGTGATGTGGTGGTGTTTCCCTTTTGTTTGAAAGAGTACGTGTAGTCGGAACCGGACAAGATTATGATGGCGCCATGGATCCCCGTCTGAAAGCGTTCGTGGATTGGGACGGTCGTTGCCGCAAGCTCACGGATGGTATTTCTACCTCGACGCCAACGCCGCCGCCAAAGCATTCGTGGATTGGGACGATTGTGGCTGCAAGCTCACGGATGAGATTTCTACCTCGACGCCAACGCCGCCGCCACTATTAAATAAAATATATAATTATGAATAAAATAATTATAACTATATATTTTATTAAATTGTTATTTTATCGATTGTTATTTTAAGAAATCTTACTTCAAGCATTTTAATTTTGTATTGCATGATGTGTGCTTATAACCATCTTGCATTTTTTATTTTTCATGCAAACTCTATGCTTTATTTAATTCATGATGGGTGCATATAACCATCATGAGGGTGTTAATTTTCTAAGGTGGAGATTGAGTGGTGTAGCCTATATATATGCATGGATTGTTTTCATATGGTTAAGTTGAATGAGAAATTGAAATCCTACCTCCAAAAGGAATCTCCCCCCTCTCCCTCCTATTCTAATTTCGGTTCCCTCTCAATCCTAGCCTTCTTTCCCCTCGTGAGGCGTGGCGGCCAAGGGAGAAGAGGAATAGAGGGGGACGAAATTTGCCTTGGAGAAGGAGGAGGATTTCAATCTTGAAATTTGTTTTCTTTTCATTCAAATTTCAAATTTCAAATTTCAAAATTTCAAAATTCAAATTTCAAATTTCAAAATTCAAAATTTAAATTTCAAAATTCAAAATTTCAAATTTCAAATTTTAAATTTCCAATTTAAGAAATCCAAAAAAAAATAGAAATTTTATTTTTCATTAAATCATTATTTTTATTAAGTTATTTTAAAGTTTAATAGTTGGTCTGCAAATAGCGGCCTATATTTTTATATTTTCAGCAAAATTCAAAAATAAAATTTTTTTAATAATCCTCATATTTTTTCCAGCAAAAAAATCTATTTTATATAATTATAACCTTAGTGGCTAAGCGGGAAAAATTCAATCTTTTAAAATGAAGTAGGGTCAGGTTTTTTAGTCATTGCATGTGCACCAGTTCTGGGTGAGTTTTCTCTCCGGTTCTCACTAAATGACATATGACATATATGCTACCCAGTTAGACTATTCTTATGCTAAGGATATGACTAAACACACCCCTATGACACACCACATTTATCCTACTTTTGACGGTTTAGAGTATCCCCAAAGTTTTCGAGACTGGCTTAAGGGATTAGAACAATATTTTAATTGTCACTTATGGGATGACTACGAAAAGGTTAGTTTTGCCCGAGAGCGGTTAGTAGGTCGAGCCCGATTATTTTGGTTAAACGAAGAGCGCCGTGTTGGTAGCTATCATTATACTTGGCCGCACATGCGTAGCCTCCTCTCGGATCAATTTGATCCCGCCTACCTGCGCACTAATAGCACCACACCCGTTAGTAAGAATAGTTATGGCACCAGACTCGTATCTGCTTATAGGAGTGACTGTACGCCTCAGGATAGATCCTATCCCCAGAGAGGTAGTAATACCCAAAGTGTGTCTAGTCCCACCTATAGGGAACATAAGCCATTTAGACCCCAAAATCTGAACTCGAAAGAGGTTACTATTAGGGTGCTAGCTTCTTTAGCCTCGACATTTAAGCCCTCTGGTATAGTGACTGATACCTCTAAGGATTTTTATGTGGATATAGAATCTCTGGATGATGAAGTTAATCAGCCAGGTGAGAGTCTTCCTTCACTTACGATAGTGCCTGACTCTCCTATTGAACCCGAGGATGTGAATAGGACTAAGCCCGTCACTGAGGACGAGGCAATTCTCGCTGACGCTTTTAGTGACGTTGAGGAGATTGGTTACCCTAGTGACCTGGACGAGGATTTCTCCCCTGAGGAATCATCTCCACCCCCCTTCGACGATATTTTAGTCAGGGAGTCGTCTGATGACCCTGAGTCCGAAGACGTTCCAGCTGAGTCGGTAGAGTCATCCAATGTTGAAAGCTTACCTGTTACTAAATTAGGTGATGACTTGCTAGGACCCGGTATTATTATGGTTGACCCAGAATTAATGGATGTTTCAACGATATTGAAAGAGTCGCCTTGGGATGGTTGTTCAATTTGGGATAATCTTATTGTGATACATCCGGGAGTTAGTTCATTTACGGTATCAACGCCGCTTAAAAGTCAAGTTAATTTTGATACTCCCCGGGATTCGATTTGCCCATCCCTTTATTTTGATTGTGACGACGCACCCACTTCATGGGAAGAGTTGGTTAATGAAGGATCTGTCGTTTTGGAAAATTTACACTATGGGAAAAAATTATCATTGGATGACGGTAGCCCGGAGGGCCAGAAAGACATTTCATTGATGATAGCTCTTTTACCTGGCGCCCAAAACTGTTTAGAAATTTTGTCGGATACGATTTTTCCTACTTATGATACGATCACTAATTCTGAATTAAATGAAGTATCGAATGAGTTGGAAGACTTGTCGGCTGAGTTTTCAGTAAGGACAAATCCACTGTTTAATTTTTCCTATGATTTTAACGGCCTGCAACCGGAGGCTTGTTCTTGGACGAGTAATCCGTGTTTTGACGTTGAGTGTGACTTAACTTCCCCTACGGAATCACCCATGTCGACTCTCCCTCCGGTTCATTTAACTCGAGTAGATGATTTGTTAGGACACGAGCTAGTCATTCCTAGCCCTTTATATTTGGAGAAGTTTATTATTACCGCCTCCCCATTAGGCTTACTTAGATGGATGTGGGTAAACGTAGTTGGTGACGAGCGTTTTCTGCTGGCTATTCATTATGAAATTTTAAAATCAAAATTTAATTCCAAATTTAAAATGAAAACGTTAGGTTCCACTGAAATAATTTTTGAAGTTAAAGAACTCGTGCCACCTGACATAATTCCGTTATTTTCTACTATTAATTCTAGTCATGTTGCATATGGGTTCACCCCACATGGTTTAAAGTTAATTAGGCGCATTCTTATCCTTTTAATCCATCAAAATGCGTCCTTTAATTTACTTGAGAGTTTGTGTCAGAAAGTCTCCTACTGTTATGTGGATGATTTGGGTTTGGTTTGTCTCACCCCTGAACGGATGCCCACGAGCACCTTAAAAATATTAACGGATCGGCAAGTCCATCCTTTGCGAACCTTAAGGGAGTTTGGTAACATCACTTTTCTATTAGAATTTTCCATTGATTGGGGCATAGCTTCTATTTTCATCGTTTCATATTTTACGCTTCATGCTTCTATGCCACTTGAAATGTCTACCTCTCCGTATATATATTCCACTTTGAATTCTATCGGGTTGGGTGGTGCAAGTTTCCCAGGATCGTTCTCTTTCTCGGTCTCCATCGGAGGTATGTTGGTTGATGTTGTGGAAACTGTTTTTCCTTCGTTGGCTAATGCATTTTTGAGGTCCCCCCAAGACCACTTTTTGCCTTGCAGGTTCTGCTTCCCCGTCGACGATCTTCCATGCGAGTACTCACATGCCTACTCATCAGTGATGAGTATTTTTGAGAGGGGGAGGATTGATGGCGCCATGGATCCCCGTCTGAAAGCGTTCGTGGATTGGGACGGTCGTTGCCGCAAGCTCACGGATGGTATTTCTACCTCGACGCCAACGCCGCCGCCAAAGCATTCGTGGATTGGGACGATTGTGGCTGCAAGCTCACGGATGAGATTTCTACCTCGACGCCAACGCCGCCGCCACTATTAAATAAAATATATAATTATGAATAAAATAATTATAACTATATATTTTATTAAATTGTTATTTTATCGATTGTTATTTTAAGAAATCTTACTTCAAGCATTTTAATTTTGTATTGCATGATGTGTGCTTATAACCATCTTGCATTTTTTATTCTTCATGCAAACTCTATGCTTTATTTAATTCATGATGGGTGCATATAACCATCATGAGGGTGTTAATTTTCTAAGGTGGAGATTGAGTGGTGTAGCCTATATATAGGCATGGATTGTTTTCATATGGTTAAGTTGAATGAGAAATTGAAATCCTACCTCCAAAAGGAATCTCCCCCCTCTCCCTCCTATTCTAATTTCGGTTCCCTCTCAATCCTAGCCTTCTTTCCCCTCTTGGCCCCCAACCTCCTCTCCCTCCCAAGCCGTCCAACTTCTCCCCCTTCCCCCTTCAAGGAAGAATCCGGCCACCCCTCTCTCTTGGTGGTTAGAGCAAGGTGCTTGTGGTAATCTCTCGTGGATCTCGGCCAAGGCGTGACGCGACGAAGGAGGAAGAGTTTCCTCTCCATCCGGCGTAACTCCGGCGGAACCGTGGAAGAGCGATTCAAGCAAGATAACCGGAATCATCTATTCCGGTTTGGGTAACGAAAATCTCTACCGTTGTGTGTTTTCTCCTCTTGATAGATCTTGTGGCATATGCGTGTTGCGTGGCTTGTGAAGCGTTTGAAATTTCGTGGTTAAATTTTCATTGATATCGTTGGTGTTTTCCTTTTTCCGTTTAAGTTCGTGAGACGTGGCGGCCCTCGTTTTATTTTGTTGGGAGAGAACCATCCTTGTCCGAATCTTTTGTTTTCGGTGGATTCTCTTTTGGTACAACAACGCTCGACCGAACTGTGTGGGTTCCTTTCGCTTGAGAGGACCTTGGCCTATCGCCTTGGTACTATCTTGAAGGGCTTTGCGAACCCTCCATCGTCTATGTTTAATGAATATACGAATTGGGTAGTTGCTGCGTTTTTGTTGCTTGAGCGTGACGTGAGAGTTAGCGGAGAGCGTTGCGTTTAGTTATGTCCGTCTCCATAACGTCAAAAAGGGGCAAGCCTACATCAGGTTAGCTCCTCGTAGCGGTAGATGGTTTCCTTGAGGGACAAGGTTAGCTCCGTATGAGTTGGAGATGGTTTCCTTGGTGGACAAGGTTAGCTCCGCACGAGTTGGAGATGGTTTCCTTGGTGCGCGGGAACGCTACAGTACAAATGAAGGATTATGGTGATTTTAGTCTTGGATTGTGATGTGCCAAGGCGTGGCTATGTCTCCGTGGTCGGCTGGCTATCCCGTGACATATGCGTCATGTGTGGATAGTGTCCCGGCGAGACTAGTCCCCTTCTGTGAGACTGACGAGAATGCCAAGCTTGGGGCAAGCCCGGGCAATGAGGCCATGAGCGGGTGGGGTCCAGCAAGGCTTCTTAGAATCGGTCAGTCTGTGTTTGATGGAATCCTGACATGAGACGTCAGAGCTTGCAGGCAAGCCCGGGGCTAAGCCCTCGAGCAGGTGGGGCCTTGGCAAGTTTTCCATGTGGCGGCCTGTGTACCGTTTGAGGAAGTTGTGTCTCCCTTAGTGTTTGCGGCTTTATGCCAATTGGGGAAATGTGAGTACCCAAATGATGTGATGTTGTACTAGATGCATACGCAGTAGGGTACCTTGGGTGAAGCCCGAGTGTTGCATTTATGTTGCACAGTAGGCCCTTTCTTTATATGCTCAACCAATAGAGAACATGTTTGATGATTGAGACATCCAAGCCTGTTTTAAAGTTCTTCTGTTTATAGCTATTTTTATTGCATATGAAGTGCTGACTTGCAGGTTGGAGGGTTCCCCGGGGTCCGTTAGGGGCGGCCGAGAGGAGATGTGTTGTTACACAGTTTGAGGTCAGCCTTTGCTGACCCACGTTACTAATAATTTTTACAGGGCCAGGATCGCATGCAGAAGCTAGCGCGCCGGCCAGAAAGGCCTAAGCCCCATGAAGTGTTTTTCCTTCTTTTGTAGCACTACAGTTATGATGATGTTTGTTTGAGACTTTTTGTCCGGCTTGCATGCCGAGGTAGACTAGGAGTGCTGAGCACATTCATGCTTGATGTACTATTTATTTTTGGACACTTGATGTAAGGCCTTAAGGCCATTTGTTTACTCTTTAGTGGTGGATAGCTTCTAGTCCTGTTTGTTTCCGCTGTGTTGTGTAAGTGTTTTGAGTTTGGGTAGTTATATCAACTTATAACACTAAAGCTGTGGCGTCCGTATGTTGTGGGGCCCCGGCCGGACCCATATTATACGTTCATTACAGGGGAGGTGTTACATATTCCGCTGTCAGACTCTCACTAACTGGCAGGGCAGGTTGATCTCTTGTGGCGGCTAAGTACTTTTAGCTCCGAGATGGATTCCGTTGTCAGGCTCTCACAAGCTGGCAGGGCAGGTTGATCTCTCGTGTAGGCTAAGTCCTTTTATCTCCGAGATGGATTCCGCTGTCAGGCTCTCACTAGCTGACATGACAGGTTGATCTCTCGTGAAGGCTAAGTCCTTTTAGCTCCGGGATGGATTCCGCTGTCAGGCTCTCACAAGCTGGCAAGGCAGGTTGATCTCTCGTGGAGGCTAAGTCCTTTTAGCTCCGAGATGGATTCCGCTGTCAGGCTCTCACTAGCTGACATGGCAGGTCGATCTCTCGTGGAGGCTAAGTCCTTTTAGCTCCGGGATGGATTTCGCTGTCAGGCTCTCACTAGCTGGCAGGGCAGGTTGATCTCTCGTGGAGGCTAAGTCCTTTTAGCTCTGAGATGGATTCTGTTGTCAGGCTCTCACAAGCTGGCAGGGCAGGTTGATCTCTCGTGGAGGCTAAGTCCTTTTAGCTCCGAGATGGATTCCGTTGTTAGGCTCTCACTAGCTGACAGGGCAGGTTGATCTCTCGTGGAGGCTAAGTCCTTTTAGCTCCGGGATGGATTCCGCTGTCAGGCTCTCACAAGCTGGCAGAGCAGGTTGATCTCTAGTGGAGGCTAAGTCCTTTTAGCTCCGAGATGGATTCCGCTGTTAGGCTCTCACAAGCTGGCAGGGCAGGTTGATCTCTCGTGAAGGCTAAGTCCTTTTAGCTCCGAGATGGATTCCGCTGTCAGGCTCTCACTAGCTGACATGACAGGTTGATCTCCCGTGGAGGCTAAGTCCTTTTAACTCCGAGATGGATTCCGCTGTCAGGCTCTCACTAGCTCACAGGGCAGGTTGATCTCTCGTGGAGGCGAAGTCCTTTTAGATCCGAGATGGATTCCGCTGTCAGGCTCTCACTAGCTGACAGGGCAGATTGATCTCTCGTGGAGGCTAAGTCCTTTTAGCTCCGGGATGGATTCCGCTGTCAGGCTCTCACAAGCTGGCAAGGCAGGTTGATCTCTCGTGGAGGCTAAGTCCTTTAGCTCCGAGATGGATTCCGCTGTCAGGCTCTCATTAGCGGACATGACAGGTTGATCTCTCATAGAGGCCAAGTGTTTTTTACCCCGAGGCCGTCTCGTCACCCAGGCTCCCATTAGCTGGCTTGACAGGTCGACCCCTCGGGGAGGCCAAATGTTTTCTACCCCAAGGCTGCCTCGTCACCCAGGCTCCCATTAGCTGGCTTGACGGGCTGACTCTCCTGGGAGGGGCCAGGTACATTTCGGCTCAAGCCCACTCCACGAATACGTTGGGTTGGATGTTTCTTTCCGAGCTTATGCCAACCTCGAAAAGAGCGGGGATTGTGTACAACCTCGTATTCGCGAAGAGTGGACCCCAAACAAGGCATGCATGTTTTTAAGCTTTTAGGGAATTTTGCACTCCTAGGGGCCAATTTTGGGTGAACATGTAAAACATACTAGTAGGGGGAGAAAATATTTCTCCCCCAAGGCACTCTTGAGAAGTCGGTCAAGCCATCCAGGCCGCCGAGCTCACCCTAGGCCGCCGAGCTCACCCCAGGCCGCCGAGCTCACCCCAGGCCGCCGAGCTCACCCCAGGCCGCCGAGCTCACCCCAGGCCGCCGAGCTCACCCCAGGCCGCCGAGCTCACCCCAGGCCGCCGAGCTCACCCCCGGCCGCCGAGCTCCCCCCAGGCCGCCGAGCTCCCCCCAGGCCGCCGAGCTCACCCCAGGCCGCCGAGCTCACCCCAGGCCGCCAAGCTCACCCCAGGCCGCCGAGCTCACCCCAGGCCGCCGAGCTCCCCCAGGCCGCCGAGCTCCCCCCAGGCCGCCGAGCTCACCCCAGGCCGCCGAGCTCACCCCAGGCCGCCGAGCTCACCCCAGGCCGCCGAGCTCACCCCAGGCCGCCGAGCTCACCCCAGGTAGCCGAGCTCACCCCAGGCCGTCGAGCTCACCCCAGGCCGCCGAGCTCACCCCAGGCCGCCGAGCTCACCCCAGGCCGCCGAGCTCCCCCCAGGCCACCGAGCTCCCCCCAGGCCGCCGAGCTCACCCCAGGCCGCCGAGCTCACCCCAGGCCGCCGAGCTCACCCCACGCCGCCGAGCTCACCCCACGCCGCCGAGCTCACCCCAGGCCGCCGAGCTCACCCCAGGCCGCCGAGCTCACCCCACGCCGCCGAGCTCCCCCAGGCCGCCACGCTCCCCCAGGCCGCCGAGCTCACCCCAGGCCGCCGAGCTCACCCAGCCCCAGGCCGACGAGCTCACCCTGGCCGCCTACTCGCCCAGCTCGAGGGGCTTCCCCTGGTGGATTGCATTTAGCTATTTAGAACAGCGGGATTTGGCTGTTGGCGGACTAATTTGGGGGCATTTCAGTAATTTCAGAGCAATGGAGGTTGGTTATTTGCAGACCATTCACAGAAAAATATAAATAGACCCCCTTGGGTGCCTTTGGGGAGGATCTGGTCCTTGCTTCCACCTCCCTTAGCTTCTTCTTGGTAGAGTAGAGAGAGCTCTTCCAAGGCACCCTAGCTCGAGCATTGGCTAGGGAGGGGAAGTGCTCAGGCAGCCTTCCGGGTGTGAGGGTGGACCTCCACGCTAGAGCCGAGGGTCTGTTTCTAGCTTCTTGATCTTTGGTCCGTGACGTTCCTCTGGGTGCAGTAGGTGTGAGGTCACCCCTTTCTAGGGACCCCGAACTCCACAGAGACCAAATTTTTGGTTTCAACAGGCGGCCGATCTCAACTTGCAACATTCAATTTTCCATTTTTTTTTATTTTACAAAATGTTAAATTTTCAAAAATATAAATTTCTTTAATATTAAAAAATAAATTAATCTAAATATATTTTATTTAATTTTAAATAATGTGGTCAATTGTAGTTGTAGATCCACGTGTTTGTCACTTATATATTATTGCGGGCCACTCAACGTGCCTTTAAATCTGTCAAAACAAATTATCTTAACTCGAGAGTGCTCGAGCATGCAAAGAGTTAGAAAAATCAAACAGCTAGCAAACAGAAATTTTTGAAATGAAAAACCTGAAAAGGGAGAAAAATCACGTGGCCAATTCGGTGCTGACCAAATTTCGCTAATTCTTCAAGTGTTACAAGTTGCTACGTTCTTGAGGGTGACAAGTTACGGCTCGTTACAATGGAATATAACAGAATGCAAAATAAGAACTTCAACACAGGTAAACAAGAAACACCGGAACATGCACAATCCATGAGTGACACTACTACAAATATATAAATATAATCGTTAATATAAATATAAATGAGTACAAAGATGGGGAAGAAAACGATTGTCCGATAAAACGCACGTGGATGCACCTGACACACACGATCCGCGAGAGAGTAGCAGAGCTGGACTGCAATCTGTCTCGCAGACGCACAAGTTCACCAGAACCTTCGGCGTCGAAGGCCCACGTCCAACCACACCACCACCGGAGACCAAAATCTCCAGCGGAGAGAAAAACACCGTTGAGGCCGACTGCCCTCATGCACCCCATTGACACCTCGCTTCTCCTTTCCAAAAGACGCTCACCACAACGTCGGCGACTATCTCCTCCAAAATCGATGACAAGTTGACAACACCGTCCTCCAATGCCAGAGGCTATCCACCAAGGTCGGCGGCAACCCCCTCTTCCAACGCCAGTGGCTATCCTACAAGGCCGACGACAACCCCCTCCTCTAATGCCTTAGAGAGAGAGAGATAAATTTGGAGAGAGAGAGAGAGAGAGGAGGGGAGGCGACTTGTTTTTGTTTCTCACATGCAGAGAGGCTTCATCTAATTCACGTGAACAAAACCAAGCATTTTTATATACCTACATGTTTTAATACAACGTAAAACCCAGGGATGACCCACACTGGATCACACTAGATCACTGTGGCCTCACCTGACATCGCCCTGGCTGCAGCCCAAACACCTAACCCCTCTCCATTAACAGTCGGTTTGTTGGAAGCCAAAACCTCCCTTGGATGAAAAAAACTTCATAGTTAAGTGTGCTCGAGGTGGAGTAATAATGAGATGGGTGACTTCCTAGGAAGTTCTCGTGCAGCTCAATTGGTGATGAGAAGTGGAAAACTTCATAGTTAAGTGTGATCGGGCTAAAGTAGTACTGAGATGGGTGATCTCATGGGAAGTCCTCGTGTTGTACACTTAATTATCGAGTTTATCTCATCAAATGGAGGTTATGGACACCATAAACTCGTCTGTTGATAGAGAGGGGTTGGGCGCTTGTACAACAGCCCAGATGATGTTAGGTAAGACCGCAATGATCCGGTGAGATCTAGAGTGGGTTGGTCTTTGGTCGTCACAAAAAAGTGCAGCTCAATTGGAAGTTGAAAAACTCCATATTTAAGCATGATCGACTGTAGTAGTACTGGGATGACTGACCTCCAGGGAATTCCATATGCTGCATATTTAACTATAGAGTTTATTTTATAAAAGACAGGTTGTGACCACCAACAACTCGCCTGTGGATGTAGAGAGGTTGGGTGCTTGGGCTGCAATCCAGACGAAGTCATGTGAGGACATAGTGATCTAGTGTGATCCAGAGTAGGTCGGCCCTAGGTCGTTACAAAACCACCCATGATCGCCCGTAATCGGCTAGGGAACCGCCCAAGAAGCAACCGTGTGTGGGTGTGTTCCCAACCGCCCCCCGAACGGTCCTAACCACCGGGCGCACCCGGGCATGCCCTCACCCGCACGGCAGCACGGAAGGCGACATCACTTATTTGTGCCCTGCAACCTGTACAACGACCGCGTGTGGAAGCACATGCGACCATGAGTGATAATGTACGTGTGATAGCACGCACCCTAGTGCGCGGTCCCACGCACTTCGTCCTGCACACGATAGCGAGCTCCCCAGTGCACGGCGACTGGTGGTCTTGCGTATGCCACAACGCGCTTCAGTGCGCCCACCCCTTAGCGTGTGACAAGGGTTGCGCTCCCCTGGCACACGCCATTGGTTGCTCGTGTCATCTGCACACATACCTTTGCCGCACGGCAACAAGCGCGCTCATGACACTCCGCCCCGCACATCTCGTCGATGTCTTTGTGCTCAAAACGTGCTCATAATTCTTTCACACAAATTGCACGCTTAGACCACTTACATTCTAACTGCATGCTGAGACCGTTGGCAAGCTAACTGCGCTCTCAAAATGCTCGTGCGCTCGCTGTGTGTGGAATTCCTTCCTGGCGTGCGCTGCAATTTGTCCAAACTGTCCGGGGACAAAATCATTATCTCCGCAAAAATGGCGATCCGTGTATTTTCGATTGCGGAAAAATGATTTGCTTGTCTGATGGTTATGGTGGTTACAACGACACAGTTACCAAACTACCTCAGTCAAAATCTATAAAAGGAGCACAAACCTTTAATTTCAAGACACATGACATTCGGCGACCGAGAGAGCTCCTTCAAAGATTCTTCTGAGTTCTCCCTCGGTGTTCAAAATTTCCTTTAAAGATCTCCTTCGGTAATTAAGGATCTCCCCCCTTTCGAAGATCTCCTTCGAAAGTGACTTGAAGATCTCTTTCGGTTCTCAAAGATCTCCTCCCCCTTCAGAGCTACCTTTCCACTTCGAAGGCAACTTGAAGTTCCACTAGTTGCATTGCGTTAAATTCTAACAAGTGGTGGTCTTGTTGTAAAATTTGGTATAAACGCTAACAAAACTAAAAATCAGTACAAGTAACAAGAACACAAATAGCGACACAGATATATATATATATATATAATATAAATGTAAATACATGAATAAAACAGGAGAAGAAAAGACCGTCCGAGGAGTACGTCGTGGATGCTTCGGACAACCATGATCCACAGTTCATGAAAACTTTGAGTTATGGACTGCAATCTGTCTTGCGGACGTACACAGTTCATGGAAACTTTCAACGCCGATGTCCGACGCTCGACCACACCACCATCGGAGAACAACGCCACCACCGGAGAAAAAAATACCGTTGAGGCTAACTGCACTCACGTACGCCTTTGACACCACATGGCTTCAGATGGTTGAGAAATCAGTTTGAGGAAGGTGAGAAGGGAAGACGAAGAGGGCGAGAGGGACAGTTGGGCCCACAGTAGCTCCAAGGCTTGAGGTATGCGTATAGTCTGCGAGTGTGATTGCCTATAAACACTCGCCCAGAGTCACGCTTGAGAAGGGGAGAGTGTCAGTCTCAACGGTGATCACCCGAGGAAGGGGGGATGAGAAGAGGAGCTGGAAGAGGAAGGAGAGGAGGGGGCAGGGTGGCGTTTCCCTTTTGTGACTTCCACCAGAAGGAAGGTCACACGATAGTCACCTGCCCGGAAGCCATGGGTCAAGTTCAACAACAGCCGCCGGTGAGGATAGATTAAGTTCTGTCTGGAGGAGAGGAGGATAGGTGCGAAGATAGGGCTAACGTAGGCACCTATGGAGGGATCAGGGTGACCTATGGGGGAGTGGGAATCGAAGCCACCCGCAAGGGAAGCTTCCAGACCATGTTCAGGAGGAGCGTCACCACAACCTCTCAAACCCCGCCCCGAAGGAGAAGATCACATTCTCGTCGAAGGACATGCCCGACTATGAGGATACATTTTGTGACACCCCGGTGATTCAGACAGCGATTGAAAACTACACGGTCTCCCGAATACTAGTTGACAACGGGAGCTCAGTGAATGTGATCTTCAAAGGGGCCTTCGAGGTGTTGAAGGTGGAGGCTAGGAGGATGTTGGCCTCGGATGGGTCGTTGTTCAGATTTTTAGGGGAGAGGAAGGAAGTTAAAGGAGGAGTCAGACTTCATGTGATGCTGTGGTGTGGGGGGGGGGGGGGGGGTCGAGGAATTGCCGGTTCGTCATCGTTGACGCTCCAAGCAGCTACAACGCTATCTTTGGATACCCTCTCACCAGCGCCTTCCGCTACGTTCCCTCCTTGTTCCATCAATGTCTCAAGTTCAATAACGGGTTGGGGGGAGTCCAAGTCCGGATCAGAGAAGACCCAAAGGTGGCGAGGCAATGTTATGTAATGACCGTCAACACCATAGCTTGTATGACAGAGGCGGAAGATTTGGGAAGAGAGCTTGCGACGCAAGAGGAGTCAGGAGATGGGAGCGGCAAGAACTCCTCATCAATGTCAACATCAGTCGATCAGACTTCACGGTAGCCTGTAGTGGATAGGTTCAGCCGGACACGATCTCATTTTTGCAGGACAAGGCGAGTGTGGTTGGTTACCTGGTGCAGTGTCTGCACCCTTACCCGGGTGCCGACGAGAAGTATTGGGTCGTCCCTCAAAGGGTGTGTCAAAAGTGATATGGGCCTTCCCGAGCCCTGGGCGGAGAAGTGTGTGATTGGCGACCAAATGGTCGACTTGAGACAGGAATTGGGAAATCTCATCCACCGGGGATAGTTGTCACAAGCCGCATTTTCTCAACGAAGAAATCGTATCAGAGCAAGAGAAAACACGTGTCGTGATGCCACGTCGTGCAGGGGATAACTGCACACGCTCAGGCAAAACTCCAGACCTTAGATTTTAAGGAAAATCGTTGATTAAATATGAAAGAAAATCAGTTATGTTGAATGGCCGTATCCCTCGGCACGGTGGATCAGCTAGTCCACAGTTAAAATTATATTTATACGCAGCAGAAAATACTTTGGTTCAATTAAGTTAACACCCTAAATGAGCATAAGTGTCCCCGGGGGACGACTCATGGTATGCACGACTATAAGGTGAATATAGTATGCATGAAAGATAGTGTTTTACGCTGAGGAAAAATAATGTCTTTGTTTTAGAAACATGTTATGCACAAGGTACATATAATAATGCTTTTAGGTTTTAAAATATCTAACATGCAACCTAGCATAAATCCTTCCCAGAAGCAAGTAACCAACCACAAATAGGCAAAAACAGCAGTTTAAGTTCATACCCAGCATCGCAAGAAGCCACCAGTGGGCGCCAGCAACCTGACACGAACCCACTGGTGAGTATGTATGTCTATATAGAAAGGTAAAGAACTACCTCACAAAAATCGGGGGTCCGCTATCTCAGCTACCCAAGAGGCCACCAATTAGCCCCTCCAAAAGGACTAACCGCTGAACTGGCTACAACCTGGACCTGAGGCATTCAAGAAAAGAACACCTCAGCAAGAAAATAATCAAAAGGTAACTAGAGCAATAGATTAATGAGCAAATAAGAAGAAGGGTTTACCAACCCGCCAACAAACTGCTATAAGCAAAAGAAAAGGGGTGACAGTAAGAAGAGAGTACTGTCTAAAGCACAGCAGAGCATACCAAGTGCGAGCAATAAAACCATTATGCCCTACCAAAAGAGTCTGCAACAGCAACAAGACATATACATATATGCCAAAAGAAAAGAAAGCATAAACAGGAAAGGGACTAACAGTCCTAACACGTGGGTAAATAGCAGTGGTCAAAACATGAATCTGAATACATAAGCAAAATCAGATCCAAAAAGGGCTAAGGGGTCAAACAGTGGCAGCACTAGGGTCCCACACACGCCAACCCAAACCGGGGCAAAAGGCGGTGGCCACAGCTCTCCACATAAAACCACCCCTCCAGAGGCCACCAAAACTCCACCACCAGCCACAACCCAAGAGTCGGCATGCAGAAACTAGCCGAACACCCAATGCCCCCCCCTAGGGAAAAGTCACACTAACAATCCTAAGAAACACACGAACCCAAGGCAAAAATGTCGGGTCCAACCGACGCGGCCTTGCACACCTAACCCGAACCAACTCCGAGTCTTACCTGACCCCAAAACCAGCGCAGCACCCAGTGTTGACACGAAGTGTCGACACCACGACAAGCCGGTGTCGACACAAGGTGTCGACACAACCGCTGCCGGTGTCGACACCAAGTGTCGACACCACTGCGGCCGGTGTGGACACAAGGTGTCGACACTACCGCTGCCGGTGCCGACACCAAGTGTCGACACCACTGCGGTCGGTGTCGACACAAGGTGTCGACACGACCGCTGCTGGTGTCGACACCAAGTGTCGACACCACTGCGCTCGGTGTCGACACAAGGTGTAGACACTACCGCTGCTGGTGTCGACACCAAGTGTCGACACCACTGCAGCCGGTGTCGACATAAGGTGTCGACACTACCGCTGCTGGTGTCGACACCAAGTGTCGACACCACTGCGGCCGGTGTCGACACAAGGTATCGACACTAGCGCTGCTAGTGTCGACACCAAGTGTCGACACTACCGCTGCTGGTGTCGACACCACGACTGGTCGGTGTCGACACAAAGGTGTCGACACCCCGACTGGCTACAGGCGCCAGACCCAACAAACAACCAAAACGAGAACGAGGCCTCTCTCTAGAATTTCATCATCCAACGGCAATAGCAACTACTCGACCTGAACCGAACCAAAATCCGTCCCTAAAAGACACAATCTCTCAGGAAAACTGAGATTTAACTGGAACTTCTCTACACTAACCACGGTATGATCGGGAACGAACCCTAGCGTACACCTAAGATCTAAGCAGGAGAGAGATAAAATTTAAATCAAGAAGAAGACAAAGATCAACTTTGGCAAGGATGAGGGAACATCACTTGCCTCAATACCAGAAAAGCTTGGTCGGCGGCTTCCCCCACTCTCGGATCTAGCCGCAGAGCACCAAGCCGAGGAACAGAAAGAATGCAGATCCAGGCGAGGGCAGTCCAGATCCACTCTCGAAATCGAATTTTGACCGCTAAATCTCCAGGAATCGGCGTACGAAGGCTAGGGTAGTCCGGCGGTTCTCTTCCTCTCGTACAGGCGGCGGCTTCTACCAAAAAGAGAAAATGAAAAGAGGCAAAGAACTGAGCCCTAATTTCTAACCTAACGCTATATATAAGCATCAGTTTTAATAATAAACAATCAATACACATTAATTACTTACACTCAATATTAAAACGACGCGAGACCCGAAACATCTCGGAAAATGACGAAATTCACATCGCAGCTAAAAACCCACGCTACGAACACAACTGCGAAGTCGAAATTAGCATTCGACGAACAAAACCCGGGATATCACCACCTGAAGCCAAAAACACAAGCATTCCCTAAGAGGCCCAACCGAGTCACCAAACGGACCCCGGCTAGCTGGGGAATCTTGCTAACAGGCTACAAACAGGCTACACAAGGAACCTTAAGAGCTAAGACCACGCTCTACAACGACAAAGAGCCGGAAATACGTCATCGTAACGCCCGCCAAAGATCAAACAAAACACGGAAAAATCGGGGGCGTTACAATAGTAGGCCCGAGGCAGGATCTGGGAAAATCGGGCAGCTGGGGACTTGGATGGTGAAGCATCTTTTCTAGTGGTCCCAAATGGGGGAGCAGCGAGAGGTGCAAGGAAAATAAGTAAAAAAGAATATGCAAAGGACGACTTACTGGTTGGTGGGAGGTAATCCGGGTTGGTTTAAGGATTGATCTCCGGGACCAGCTTATCGCTCCTGACGTCAAGCGAATGTAGCTCAACATTCGCTATCCCCTCCCGGTGTATTTTTCGTTGGAAGGGTTCCCTTGCGAATGGTCGCAGCGACGTCAATTATCATTATTAGGGAAAAAGTGGCGAGTGGAGAAGCGAGTATGGATACATGTAGAGTCACAGGGCGGGATTGAATCAGTGGGATGGATCAGCCCACCGTCGAGTCACATCGGACCATCTTGGCCTTTTTCATCTTAGGAGACGAGCTTGATGCTTTCTGAGCAAGTTAGGGAGCGAACCCGATGATAGAAGACTTGGCTTCCGCTTTTGCAACGGCTATGCGATCCTAAACTTCCTTCGAGAGCGATATTGATTTGGAGGCGAGAGAGAGAGCCGGGAGAAATAGGATGAGCAAGCTTCACCTGTCAATAGTTGGATGCATATATAGCTAAGTGGGGGGCCCACCAAAAGATCCACGTCAGGTCATAAACCACTCACCGAAAACTCATGGTTGGATGTTTCTTTCCGATTTTGTGCCAACCTCCGAAAAGAGCAAAGATTATATACAACCTCGGGTTCGCGGAGTGGGCCCCTTAGAGAATCCCTAGGGCCAGAGGGCTCCATGGCCCCAGATGGTCGAGAAGTAGGGTTGAGGCATGAAAGAAGGGAAGACAAAGTGGGCGAGAGAGGAAGTTGGGCCCACACTTGCTCCAAGGCTTGAGGTATGCGCACATTCCGCGAGTGTGACCGCCTATAAACACTCGCATGGGGTCGCGCTTGAGAAAGAGCGAGTGCCAGTCTCATCGGGCACTCGCCCGCGGCTAGGGATATGTGAGTGCTCTTCTTCTCGCATGAGTATTCCCCTCTCCAAGGGTAACTTATGTTTGGCCTGCTATTAGCCATTAAGAATAGCAGAGTTACGCTGTTTGCAGACCAATTTGGGATGCGTATAATATTTCAGAACTACGGAGTTACGCTGTTTGAAGACTAAGCTTGGAATTATATAAATAGACCTTGTGGGCACCTTTGGAGGGGATCTAGTTCTTTTGGCTTCTTCCTCCTTAGGTTATTTAGTTCGGATGTGAGAGCCCTCCAGGGTGCCTAGCTCAGCTTCTAGTTTAAGAGGTGAAGCGCTCTTGTGATCTTCCGAGTGTGTGGTTATGAGAGCTTGTTGGAAGAGCTTCTTATTAAGGTTGTGAGTTCGATCCCCAACAACAACCTTCCGTGGTGAGAAACACTCACGGAGATGGGTTGGGGTGCATTGGGCCTACAAGCCTTGATGTTTAGGCTTACTACCAGTGGTGTCGTGGGGCGAGACAAGCCGCCAGGCCCATGAAGGGTTGTGGTGGGCCTCTAAGCTCTAAACTCGGGTTGCTAGTAGGTCGGCGACGTCGTGGGGTGGCCCTTTGGGCCTAAACCCGGGTCTTTACAATGATGAGATCTCCACGCTACAGCCCAGGTCAGTTTCTAGTTCCGAGCAACCGGTCAAGAGTCCTAATTCAGAAGAAGTAAGTGCAAGCTCCCCCTTTGGTTCGAACTCTCGTTGAAGCCAAGATTTGGTTTCAACAATGCCACTCCACTCCAAAGAACGCCAATGCAATGCTGGCAACAATCTCCACAAAGCCCGACGACAACATTACCTTCTTCCTCGCTTCATCCCCCTCAAAGGCCAGCGGTTATACACCTCCAAGACCAACAACAACGCTTGAGGCCGATGATTCCTCCGAGAGTATGAGAGAGAAATGGAAGAGAGAGAGAGAGAGAGAGAGATGAGGTGGGCGGGACTGTAGGGACGTGGCGCTACCAACTCACCCAAAAGCCTAGACTGTTTGAGGACATCACTACCACTCATTTATGGAGTTGGCTACCCTTGGCAGGATCCACGGGGCAGCCAGTTAAGCCCAGGGGACACGCCCTTCTTTCCGATTAGTGTTGGTCATAGCACCTTGTGTCGTACCTTCCCTCACCGGGGGCATTACTGGACCCCAACAATCCCCCGCAGAAACGACCCTGGGGTTTCGAACCCACGACCTCCTCTGATACCACTTGTAGGGACATGAAGCTACCAACTCTCCTAAAAGCCTGAACTATTTGAGGATGGTGCTACCACCCATTCTGGAGCTAGCTACCTTAGGCAGGATCCGCGAGGCGGCCAGTTAGGCCCAATGGACACACCCATCTTGTCTCCTCAGTAGACTCGACAACTTGGGATCATGTGGCTCTTCCTCACTTTTCTCAGAAGAACTGCTTTCTGAGTTTTCCTCAGGGACTAGTACAACTTTCTTTTTCTTCTTCTCAACACTCTATTGTTGTGGCAGCAGAACTCTGTCTCACCTATCAAACATCTTGGAGTTTATTCTCCTAATATAATGAATTTTTGTTCCTAGCCTCATATTGAAGATCCCTGGAACAGTACTATGCAGATACAGAGATGAAATCCTTCTCAGGTTAGGTTCTGGGATGCATTCCACTATTTTATCAAACAATACATTTCCCCAATTTTTTTCTTAGATAGAATTATCCTGGTCATGAGTTCAAACATCTTTCTGGATATCTTATCGTGAGAACATGTTTTGCAAAGCAAAGCTTTTCCAACTGTATCTGCTAGAAGCTTTCTTCTTAAATTCAGCTCCTTCCTTAACATTGATCCAGTGGTATGCTTTGAGAGCCTACACCACTTTAGGGCTGACTTTACATCATCCTGATATAAGCATGTATATTCATCAGGCTGCTTGACCTTGGGTAGTTGCAGTGCTTTGCATAATCTCTTGGGAGTGATTTTGATCTTATGCCCACTGATGGAGGATTTGATTTTGTTTGAGGATGAGTCCACAATGTCATTGGAGTATAGTTCCAGAACTTCTCTCTTCCATATCAAGACATCCTCAGACAAAACAAAACTTAGGTCAGCGACCTCCAATAAGTGTAGAACTAGCAGAACTTCCTCTAGAGCGTCCTTGAAACTATTTTGAACGAGTTCTGAGCCCTCGAACAGGAAATCCATTGCTTTCAGCTCCATGAATTTTCTGAGTTTCTGAAGGTTTATCGAGCTTTCGCCGCAGGGAGACCACAGGTCGCAAGAGCTAGGAATAATGTTTTTTACTCTAAGCACACACACTTATATTTATGCTTGACTCTTATTTAAGAATGTGGAGAGGCACGTACTTGTTGTGATAATCACAAAGAGATCAACGACTGAGATTAACCCCATGAGATAGTCATAATCAGAAGTCCCTGACAGTATACGTCGATTGGACTCGACGTATTCGACACACTCGACGCCTGAAGTTTTCTCGATGCACTCAATGCCTGAACCCTTAAACTCAGCGCATTCGACTCTTGGACACGTAGTCTATAACTCCTTTGTTATCATGCAGGGAATAATACTACATGTAAAAAAAATGCATGAAGAGATGTTGAAGCTATATCAAGTTCATCATGCCCAATTCAAATTTAAAGGTGTTGAACTTGGCTTCATCTAGTGGATTAATGAAAATATCACCCACCTGCTTGTCTGCGGGGACAAACTCAAGACTAATGTCCTCACTTTTCACATGCTCTCTAATAAAATGATATCTAATCTCTATGTGCTTAGTCCTGCTATGAGATACATGATTCCTAGTAATAGAGATTGCACTAGTAGAATCATAAAACATATGAGTTCTACTTAGCTTGAGATTGTAGTCCTGGAGCTGATGCTGGATCCACAGTAGCTGTGCACAACAACTACCAGCTGAGATGTATTCTAATTCAGCTGTTGAGATGACAACACTTATTTTCTTCTTGCTGCTATAAGAGACCAATCTTATTCCTAAAAATTGACAGGTGCCAAAGGAGCTTTTCCTGTCTTCTCTGCAACCATGCCCTGGGGGCTTGCTTCAATCCATATAATGCCTAAAGATGGCTCCTTGTTCCAAACATATGCCTGGAACATCCACTGTCCAAGTACCATATTAGCATTGTATTGGTTCTTGGACTACCCTGCAAACACAAATTAGTTTACCTTATGAACCCAAAAGGTTAGTCCACAATGCTTCGAGAAAGAAGACGTTTGTCTGCCAGCCACTTCAAGAAATCTCCTACATGTGCAGGATTCCGCAAGTCTCCACCAATGCATCTCTGCACGCCTTGCAGTCATTTTGCCGCGTTCAACATACGAGCGGGGACTAAGAGTATCCGCCACAGCCAGAAAGTGACAGAAAATGAGCTTCGTGTGAGACAGTCTATCACCCTCCTAACGCACTTGCAACCTCTCTCACCTCCAAGTTGTAACGAGGAGCGGTCCGTCGCCCTCGATTCTCTTGATAATTTGTAAACTGCCGTCAATAGTGAAGTTTGACCGGCACCGCTCTGGTCACGTGATTTTTTACCCAATTGATGAGTTTTTTCACCTTCAAATTGCTTTGTGTTTGACTCCATTTATTCTGTGACTGCGTGCACACTTGACTACTCCACGGGCTAAGTCTTCTACTCAACAACACCCCCTATCCTCAATTCAAGCGAAATGGACTTGGTGACATTTTTAGCAACAACATATATAATACAAAAATAAAAAAATTAAAAAAATTAAAAAGTATAGGGAAATTTAATGAAATAAATAAATTATAAAATTGTAATAGGAAAGAGAAAAAAAAGAAAATTTATGACTTTTTCTACAACGTAGAGGTGTCACGTGTGTTAGGATTCTTTTAACAACCGAACTACATACACTTAAAATCCACCTAAAAATCACAAAAAGTGGGCCCCACACATTAAAATAAGGATAAATAATTTTTTTGACACTTTTTTGGCTTCAATTAATCCGAAGTTGGGTGTTTTTGTTATGGAAATAGGGGTGTGGACCCCACTTTTTTGTGATATTTAGGTATTCTTTAGGTACGTATAGAGTTATCCTTCTTTTAAAGGCACTCCCGTGGTTTAAAACTATCAGTTCGTGAAAAATGAGATAAATCATTACATTAAAATATAATTATTATTATAAGAGATGACATAAACTTGATGCTTGTCATCATTAACTAAGACGGTTGTAATTCGCAAATTGTGTTTGTTTATTCGTAGCTTTAAAGAAAGACAATTTGTTATTTGTAGATATTTTTATTCTCCACAAATTAGTAAAGAAAAAAAAGGAATTGTTATCGTCCTCTTCGCTTATCTAAATCTTACCAAACAAACCCTAGCTATCTAAACTTTCCCAAACAAATCAAAATCATATAGACAACGAAATCGTCTTTCTTCTTCAACTAGGCTACTATCCTCACATTCATTTTATAAATCACGATATATGCACACATTGAAGTGCTGAGATGGTCGTTGGAGGCATGCCTTCATTGTCGGGCCCTACTCAGGAGAACGAAGAGAACGATTGCTTGTTAAAAATTGCTCTGCGGATAACAATTCGTAAACTCAAATAAAATGAAAAAAATTGATTTACAATTCGACATTTATGATTAATTTGCAAATAACAATAGCCTTAATTAATCTCAAACGCATGAAATCTCTCTCTAAGATAGAGAGAGAGGGAGGCGAGTCCGGGCCTAATAACTTGTTGAGAAGTATTATTCTCCTAGAAGTATTATCATGTAGTTGAATTTTATGAGCTTTAGGGTTTTTTTATAGATATAAGTTTGACTAATTAGAAGTCAAATAGTTAGGCTTGTTTGGGGGGGGGGGGGGGATTTATTTTCACCGGTCAAGCGATTACGACCGCATGAAGTTGATCTTAATTACGGCCTGATTCATGCGGTCGTAACCGCTTGACCGGTGAAAATAAGTCTCTCCCAAACGGAGCCTTAATCTAATATTATGTCATGCCCCCGCCTGCATAGAGATCCCGACGTTCATACATGATGATGATGATGAGCGATAGTGGGCATGATAACTACATTGTGTCCATTAAATCAGGGGTGAAATAAAATTAGCTCCATCGGGGGTGAAATACATACTCATGTGATCTAGTCCAATATTAGCATGCAACATCAATTCATTAATTCCACAACCTCAAAATTAACATTGTCTTGAGTCTTAAACAAAGTGGTGCGTCCCATATTGAGTGCAGCAAGGCTCTGTTTAGGGAGACTTATTTTCACCGATCAAGCAGTTACGATCGCATGAATCAGACCTTAATTAAGATAAAAAAAAACATGTGTGCATGAGCTATATTCGTGATAGCTAGAATAAAAATATACGAGAAAAGGAAAATCTAGGTCTCCGCAAATAAAAATGCGATTAGAATAAAAGTAAAAAAACATGTTTTTTATATTCGTGATAGAAGATGACATGGGGAGAGAGGAGGGAGGGGAAAGAGAGAAAGATGGGCGATGTCTTAGGGTTTGTTATGTCCGTGCACACTCAAGACATTCATAGGGGCACATGCATTGTACCCGACTAGTCTACTCATAAATTGGCTCTGCCCGTTATGGGATCTACACGTCTGTGAATGCTTCATGTGTGCATGAGTTATGCATGGACGACGCAACTTGAGGGGTGGTGAATGGACTTCCCCATGCCTATAACTTTTCTTGGGGGCACAGACCAATATGAAAAACACCAATGATCATAACATTAATAAAATTATGCTAAAGTTGCATGTGAAAGTATACTGACCTTAAAAGTTGCATGTGAAATTATACATAATATTTTTTAAATATACACTATTAGAAAATTTTCATTTAGAAGGGTAAAATAGGAAGGCTTAATAAAATTACACAAAATAATTATATAAATAGTTATATGTAGTTAATATTAGATATAGCTACTCTCTAATTTATTAAATTAAAATATTTTAAAAATTCAAGTTAGACTTAGCTACTAAAATACAAGCTTGACTTAGGCTCAGTTTGGGGGGGGGGACTTATTTTCACCGGTCAAGCGGTCACAACCGCATGTACCGGATCTTAATTAAGTCCCGGTTCATGCGGTCGTGACCGCTTGACCGGTGAAAATAAGTCCCCCCAAACAGAGCCTTAGGGTTTGTTTAAAAGCGTTTTTGCTCTACTGAGTTTTGACAAAAATATCACTATTATAAAATATGTGATTGACATGTCCGATTATGACCGTCAAACCACCATGTAAACACCACATTCATGACCGTAGTTGAGGTCGGGAGTTCTCGAACGACGGTTCATAAACACCACATTCATGACCGCTACCACCATGTCAAACGAACCTTAGTCACCTTACACTCTATCGGCATACAGAGTTTAATTAAATAACAAAAGATAATAAATTTACAGGTCATGTGAGGAGAACATTAAAAAGCATACTCCCTCCCACTTCGCTCGTAGCTATTTGAGTTGGTTTAAGAGGTATATAAGAAAAAAATCTCTTCCTCTCAATCTCAATCCAATTGCTAAGATGATTTTGACGGTCTCCAGACTCTTTTTATGATAAATAAACCACTCTATAATGTATGTATATTATATACACATGCGCCCATTAGTAGTCGTGTGCAACATTACACTTGTGTCTGAATTTCTATTAATGGATTGCAATCATTTATAAACTGGTAACGATTAGGGATGCAACTCGGATCGGTTCGGTTCAGTTCCTCTCAAAATCAGGAACCAACTCATGTATGTTCGGTTCCAAGTTTTTGGAACCGGAACCGACCCACGGTTCTAAAATATAGAACCGGATCCGAACCAAATTGTTCGGTTCGGTTCTGGTTCGGTTCTCGGTTCTACTCGTCATCAACAAAATATTGAACCATGAATGTTTATATGTGAAAAATACAGACAAGTGAATGCTTACTTTAGAGACTTATTTGTTTAATAAATTTGTAATAAAATATGAATTAATCAAAGCTTGAAGAACAAAGAAAAAACTACAGTAGAAGGCAAGTCATTCAATTGCTTGCTTGCTCAAAGGTAAACTACTAGAAGATGGATAATCTGAGTAAGGCAGCTAAGTAATATCAACCAGAAAAATGACATCCATTGACGCCCTAAGGCAGCCGCAACCCACAGTAGGGAGTGAGAGAAAAAAAGAGACCGAACAAAGTCTCTCCATTCTCATCGCTCCATTTGTCTCAACAATGGTGTTTTGAAATGTTGGCAACGGAGCAATGAGAATGGAGAGATAGCTTTGATGTTGAAGGTCAAAAATAGCATTTTAGAACAGTGAAAATGAAAAAAAGAGTTTTGCCAAATAAATTTTTTTATCATTGACATTTGTTCTAAATGAAAAAAAAAACGCAGAAACACGAAGTCAAATTCATGCTTTCGCAAATGAAAATTTTTTTTGGTGCATAATACGGGTGCATTTTAATAGGTGCACGAGCAAATGCGGTCGTTTAATCCTTGTTTTTGACGGTCCAGAGCATTTGCAAAAAATATGACCGTATTTTTCAAATACAGTCATATCGTGAAATCAATCTGGACCATTGAAATCATTATTACACGATCAAATTTGCTCGCGCACAAAAAAGCGTTTATATTTGCAGTCTGGTTTTGGATATTGGTAGCCCAATTATAATAGCAGCCCACACTACAAGAAAAACTCTAATTAGCAAGGAGCTAAATACCTTGTTAATTAGGTAAATTCGTTGCTAATTTTAATTAGCAACGAATTTAGAAACAAAAAAAATTCCTACCTAATATCCTCCTAGCTAATTTTAGCAAGGAAAATTTTCCTTCCTATTTTGCAAAAAATTTTTAGCAAGGTATTTTATTTGTTGCTAATATTTTTTTTTAATAATTCTATTAAATTAAAAATATTGTTTTATAAATAATAAAAATATATTCATTTAATTGGATATGTCAGGTTTTGAACCCTCAACCTATTCCATACAACTCATCACTCTTACCAACTGATCCAACTAATTTACTTTTTGAAAGAGATCGATATCATTTATATATAAAGATTATATATAATTATAATATTTATGTAATTTATAAAATTATAATTTTTTATAATATATATTCTTTATATTAATTTATATAACGTTTATATTAACATTAATATTCTTTAAAATTATATAATTTATATAATTATATTACTTTATAATACATACGTGAGTATATATATATATATGGAGATATCATGTGCGAGCAAATTTGCGTGCGGGCATACGGGTAGCGCAATTTGAGAGTCAAGATTATTTAGAATCGAAAAGTGATCAACATGAAAGTTGTAGATCTCGGCGAGACGAACAACCTTTATGTTGATCACTTTTTGATTTGAATCCGTTTTGCCCCTTGATTTGGCCCCCGAAATCTGGGGCGGCGTGAGTGCTACAGTAACAATCTCGCCGCCCCAGATTTCGGAGCCCAAATCGAGGGCCAAGACGGCTCCAAATCAAAAAGTGATCAACATGAAAGTTGTTCGTCTCGCCGAGATCTACAACTTTCATGTTGATTACTTTTCAATTTGAGATCATTTTGACCATTGCCCGTACGCCCGTTTGCCCGCACATGATTTTGTTTATATAATTTATATATATATATATATATATATATATATATATATATATATATATATATATATATATATATATATATATATATATATATATACAATTATTCTGTTAAATAATAAATTAATAATAATCTATATTAATTTATAAATATATATAGGTATTTAAATAATATATAACAATATAAAATTATATAAAGAATTAAATATATTATTAATTTTTTTGTTAAATAAAATAATTTATACTATTTTATAAAAAAATATATAAACAATAATTATATTTTATGGGAGGGAATAATTTTGTAAAGAGCCATAACATTTTTTGGACGAGAATTTTTTCTCTCAATAAATATTTTGCAACAAAAAATTTGTTGTTGTTTAACAACATAAAATTTGCAACAAAAAAATTCGTTGCTATTTTAGCAACACAAAATTTGTAACAAAAAAATTTGTTGCTATATTTGCAACAACAAAATTTCCTTGCTATTTTCGTAGGTAAAGTTAAAAAGAAAAATCCTAGCTAAATTTGATGCTAATTAGTTTGAGATTGTTAACCCTTCCTAATTTCCCTTGCTAAATGAGATTTTTCTTGTAGTGCCAGGAAATCGATAATGACTGCTCATTGGCTATTGATAACCCAGTTTTTTTTCAAAAGTCATACATACTGCGCATTTTTTTGCCCAATTATAATAGCAGCCCAATTATATACATGTATTTTTAGGAAAAGTGTTCAACAAGAAAGTTGTAGTTCTCGTTGAGATCTACAACTCATTGAGATCTACAACTGTGATGTTGAACACTTTTTCTAAAACTGCACGTATATAGGAGTATTTTTAAAAGGTGTGAAGCTGGGGTAATTCACAATAGTTACACCCGCATTATTTTCGGGCCCAAAATACGTCTTGTTCGTGCATTTTTAGGAAAAGTTTTCACCATGAAAGTTGTAGATCTCGTCTCGATCTACAACTTTGGTGTTGGACACTTTTTGTAAAAATGCACGTATATAGGAGTATTTTCAATAGACGCGAAACTGGGCGTAACTATTGCGAATTTACAATAGTTACGCCCAGGTTATTTTCGCGCCCAAAATACATCTTGTCCGTGCACGTTTAGGAAAAATATTCAACACAAAAGTTGTATATCTCGTCGATATCTACAACTTTGTTGTTGAACACTTTTTCTAGAAATGCATGCATATAGTAGTATTTTCAAAAGGCGTGAAACTGAGCACAACTATTGCGAATTCGCAATAGTTACGCCCAAGTTATATTCGGTCTCAAAATACACCTTGTCCGTGCATTTTTAGAAAACGTGTTCACTACGAAAGGTGTAGATCTAGTTGAGATCTACAACTTTCGTGTTGAACACTTTTTCTAAAAATGCACATATATAAAAGTATTTTCAGTTTGTGCATATATGTGCAAAAAACGAGCAGCACATTTTTTGTTTGCTATTAGCGGTCATATCATGTGTGTTTTTTATTATTTTGTCAGGCTGCCAATATCCAAAGCTGTACATATAAATACCCCAAAATAAGTGTGCATACCTACATAATTTTGTTTGATGATTGTTACGGTCAAACCAAACTTGGATACGTGCAACCCAATTATTTAATTTAAAACTCTAAAATATTACCTAATTAAAACCCTCCCAAAACAGATACGGGCAAACCAAAATCACGCCACTGTCTATTCGGCTTCATCCCGCCTCCTGTTCGGCATCTAGGGTTTGGACTTCCGCGACTCCGCCTCCGTCCAAGTTTCGCATTTCTCCCTCGCCAGCGAGCGGTTTATTGCGCTGATTTTCAAGCCCTTCCCGTCGGCGATCGAGCCCTCCCCGTCGGCGATCGAGCCCACCCCGTCGGCGTTTGGCGTGAGGTAAGGTCGCCCCCGCTTTAGGTTTTTGGATATGACTGCTCCTTCATTTTCTCTCCATTAAGTAAAAACTGGCTTTGATTTTCAGTGAACATCGCCCTTTGAGCACTAAAGAAGAGGTTAATCAGCCCTGCATTTGGTTTTCGGTAAGGTATCTCCTGCCTGCATTATGTTTAAGGGTTTAGTCGTTCCTGCATTTTGACTCCGTTAAGTAAGTTGTTTTGATTCTCAGTTTGCATTGTCATTTGATCATTGAATTTCAAAGAAAAGACACTGATTTCAGTGGCGTGATTTTGGTTTTCAAAGAAGAGACATTATTTTTTCAGATCTTGTAGTTTAATTGAGTATGAAAAATATGAAATTATTGACTTATAGAAAATCAGCTCAACAAAAACAAAATGACGTTGGAATTCATTTTAACACATCACAATATTTTGAATCTAGGGAGGAGTTAGTATCTTTGGTTCAACAAAAGGCGAGAGAATTAGGATTTGTTGTGACAATTCAAGATACTGACAAGCTTACTAATAGACTTAAGCCTCGAGTTTTTTTGAGATGTGGCAAAGCAGGTTATTATTGTGAGAAACAAAAAGGTAAAGGACGAGTCAAAAAAAATTTGCGAAGAACTACCACAAAGAGGTGTGGTTGTTCATTTTCACTTAAAGGTCAAAAAAATGCACATGTAAATGAGTGGATTCTTGAAGTTATGCGCGGATCACACAACCACGAAATGGTTCATCTTGGAGCACATGCCTATGCATGTATGGTAGATGAAGCTGAGAAAAAGATCGTGGAGGACATGTATTCGGCAGGGGTAAAACCTAGGAAAATACTATCGGTTTTGAAAAAAAGAGATCGTTCTAACACCACGACAACGCGAACAATTTATAATAAAATGACGAAGATGCAGAGAGTTGAATTGGATGGGGGCACGCAAATTCAATTTTTATACAAATGTATTACTAGTGGTGGATACATTTGCTTTAACAAAGTCAATATTGTTACTAATTAGTTGGAAAGCCTTTTTTTGCTCATCCTGTTGCAGTTAAATTATACAAAATATTTCTGAGTGTGTTTTTGTTGGATTGTACGTACAAGACAAACAGATAAAAATTACCACTATTATGTATTATTGGTGTTACTTCAACTAACAATTCCTTTTATGCCGCTTTTGTGTTCATGTCCAATGAAGTACATACATTTATGTATGTGCTCTTGACTGCTTCATATATGTTTTGGATCAACAAAATTTGTCAACTATATTGGTAACGGATAGGGAAATTGCATTAATGAAAACAATTGCAGTAATCTTTCCAAAATCCAAAAATATTTTATGCAAGTTTCACATAAGCAGGAATATATTAGCACATTGTAAGAGATTGGTTAAAAAGAAGGAGAATGAGACGAGTTCATAGCAACATGACAACAATTAGTGAACTCTGAAAGAGAATTTGATTTTTATAGACAATTTTTTAATTTTAAAAACAACTACGAGTGTATTTATCCGGAAGTGTAGTCTTATGTGGTCACCACGTGGATAACACCATATAAAGAATATTTAGTTTCCACATGGGTGGACATGCATTTGCACTTAGGTAACTGTCCACATGGGTGGACATGACATTGACTTTATAGCCCTTGTTCGATCCTAATCGGTTTGGCTACCCGTACGCTAGCATATAATTGATATAATTAGTTAACGTGGTGCTGCGTAGAACGATTGTGCGAGTACATGGTTGGATTGTAGAGAGGTATACGTGCTAGTCCGTAGATCTATTCGGTGTCAACGTGCAAGCATGCATCAATTTGGTATCAGAGCACAACATATCAAGGTGAGTGCCATGGACGACTTAACCCTCATGAGAGTGGTCCACTGCAAGTCAGCCAAAGAGATGTGAGATTCTCTCACTGGCTATATGAAAGGGACATAGAAAGTCAGTCTTTCTGACAGTAGTTCAGAGACTGAAGATGAGAAGAAGAATAAAAAGTCATTTGTGGCTAAGAAGGAGAGAAGCTGGACTAGGCCTGCAAACGAGTCGAGCTCGAGTCGAGCTCATCAAAAAAAGCCGGCTCGAGCTCGAACTCGAGCTTCTTTTTTCGAGCTCGAGCTCGACGAGCCTATTTTAAAAGGCTCGAGCTCGACGAGCACGGTTCAAGCTCGAGCTCAGTTCGAATTTAACATGATATTAATAATATAAAATTATTATTTTAATAATATTATATTAATATTATGTTAATAATATAATATATTAAAATATTTAATACTAATAATATATATTATTTAATTAAAAAAAAGCTCGCGAGCTGGCTCGCGAGCTCGTGAACAGGTTTAATCAGGCTCGAGCTCGGCTCGAAATCAGGCTCGAGCTCGACGAGCTCGAGCTCGAGCTCGACATGCTCGAGCTCGAGTCGAGCTTTTTTCGATCCGGCTCAACTCAACTTGCACCCCTAAGCTGGATAGATTCTTCATCCTCAGATTCTGAAGATAAAGAGGAAGAAGCATGTATAGGGCTGATACCTATTGCTGCAGATCCAGGAGAAGAGGAGGAATATCCTGCTGTTAGGATAGGAATCAGGGCGCCTCTGTCACACTCAGACAGTGACAATGAGGAGAGTGAAGAAAATTATGGATGTCATGGGTTGATGGCAATGTCTGCAGAAGCCTATAGATCTCGTTAGGATCTACAACTTTGGTGCTGAACAATTTTTATAAAAATGCACGTATATAGGAGTATTTTCAATAGATGCGAAACTGGGCGTAACTATTGTGAATTTACAATAGTTACACCCAGGTTATTTTCAGGCCCAAAATACGTCTTGTCCGTGTACTTTTAGGAAAAGTGTTCAACACAAAAGTTGTAGATCTCGTCGATATCTACAACTTTGTTGTTGAACACTTTTTCTAGAAATGCATGCATATAGTAGTATTTTCAAAAGGCGCGAAACTGAGCACAACTATTGCGAATTCGCAATAGTTACGCCCAAGTTATATTCGGGCTCAAAATACACCTTGTCCGTGCATTTTTAGGAAAAGTGTTCAACAAAAAAATTGTAGATCTAGCTGAGATCTACAACTTTTGTGTTGAACACGTTTTCTAAAAATGCACATATATAGAGGTATTTTCAGTTTGCGCATATATGTGCAAAAAACGAGCATCACATTTTTTGGCTGCTATTAGCGGCCATATCATGTGTTTTTTTATTATTTTGCCAGACTCCCAATATTTAAAACTGTACATATAAATACCCCAAAATAAGTGTGCATACCTACATAATTTTGTTTGGTGATTGTTACGGGCAAACCAAACTTGGATACGTGCAACCCAATTATTTAATTCAAAACTCTAAAATATTACCTAATTAAAACCTCCCAAAACACATACGGGCAAACCAAAATCATGTCGCTGTCTATTTGGCTTCATCCTGCCTCCTGTTCGGCATCTAGGGTTTCGACTTCCGCGACTCCGCCTCCGTCCAAGTTTTGCATTTCTCCCTCGCTAGCGAGCGGTTTCTTGCGCTGATTTTCAAGCCCTCCCCGTCGGCGATCGAGCCCACCCCGTCGGCGTTTGGTGTGAGGTAAGGTCGCCCCCGCTTTAGGTTTTTGGATATGACCGCTCCTTCATTTTCTCTCCATTAAGTAAAAACTGGTTTTGATTTTCAGTGAACATCGCCCTTTGAGCACTAAAGAAGAGGTTAATCAGCCCTGCATTTGGTTTTCGGTAAGGTATCTCCTGCCTGCATTATGTTTAAGGGTTTAGTTGTTCCTGCATTTTGACACTGTTAAGTAAGTTAATTGTTTTGATTCGCAGTTTGCATAGTCATTTGATCATTGAATTACAAAGAAAAGACACTGATTTCAGTGGCATGATTTTGGTTTTCAAAGAATAGGCATTGTTTTTCAGATCTTGTAGTTTAATTGAGTATGAAAAATATGAAATTATTGACTTATAAAGAATCAGCTCAACAAAAACAAAAATGACATTGGAATTCATTTTATCACATCACACTGTTTTGAATCTAGGGAGGAGTTAGTATCTTTGGTTCAACAAAAGGCGAGAGAATTAGGATTTGTTGTGACAATTCAAGATACTGACAAGCTTACTAGTAGACTTAAGCCTCGAGTTTTTTTTAAAATGGGGCAAAGCAGGTTATTATTGTGAGAAACAAAGAGGTAAAGGACAGGTCAAAAAAATTTGCGAAGAACTACCACAAAGAGGTGTGGTTGTTCGTTTTCACTTAAAGGTCAAAAAAATACACATGTAAATGAGTGGACTCTTGAAGTTATGCGCGAATCACACAACCACGAAATGGTTCATCTTAGAGCACATGCCTATGCATGTAAAGTAGATGAAGCTGAGGAAAAGATCGTGGAGGACATGTATTCAGCAGGGATAAAATCTAGGAAAATACTATCAGCTTTGAAAAAAAGAGATCCTTCTAACATCACGATAATGCGAACAATTTATAATAAAAGGGCAAAGATGCAGAGAGTTGAATTGGATGGGGGCACGCAAATTCAATTTTTATACAAATGTATTACTAGTGGTGGATGCATTAGTTTTAACAAAGTCAATGTTGTTACTAATCAGTTGGAAAACCTTTTTTTTTGCTCATTCTGTTACAGTTAAATTACGCAAAATATTTCTGAGTGTGTTTTTGTTAGATTGTACGTACAAGACAAACAGATACAAATTACCACTATTATGTATTATTGGTGTTACTTCAACCAACAATTCTTTTTATGTTGCTTTTGTGTTCATGTCCAATGAAGTACAGACAAGTTATGTATGTGCTCTTGACTGCTTCAGATCTGTTTTGGATCAATAAAATTTGTCAACTATATTGGTAACGGATCGGGAAATTGCATTAATGAATGCAATTGCAGTAATCTTTCTAAAATCCAAAAATATTTTATGCAGTTTCACATAAGCAGGAATATATTAGCACATTGTAAGAGATTGATTAAAAAGAAGAAGAATGAGAGGAGTTCATAGCAACATGACAACAATTAGTGAACTATGAAAGAGAATATGATTTTTATAGACAATTTTTTGATTTTAAAACAACTACGAGTGTAGAAGAAGAAGAAGAAGAAGATTTATCCGGAAGTGTACTCTTATGTGGTCACCACGTGGATAACACCATATAAAGAATATTTAGTTTCCACATGGATGGACATGCATTTGCACTTAGGTAACTGTACTACAAATCGTGTTGAGGGTAGTCATAGTCAACTCAAAATTTTTTGGAAGTTTTCATTGACAACCTAAGCACTATTTGGAAAATTTTTGATTAGATGATTACTTTACAACATATAGAAATTAAGAGTACATTTAGGCAAAGCACCATTCAAATTAGCAAGGTATTCAACACTCCTTTATACTCTGATTTAACGGGACATAGCTCAATTGCATCTTTGGATTTAATTAAAAAAGAAGAATTTTTAGCAAGGACTGGAAAACCATTAATTGAAGAATGCACACATAAAACAAAATATATATTGGGACAACCCTATGCACACGAATTATTATCATACATAACCCAAAATAATTCGTTTCCAATATAGATGATACATGATCATTGGAAAAAACTTTCTCTACATTAAGACAAAGAAGATCAGGATATTAAAGTTGAGCCAGTGAGCCTAATGAAATTGATGCGGAATTTGAAGTCACCCATATAAGATATAATAATATTTCTGAACTACAAAAACAAAAGATCAAACGAAAGCTTCGTAAACTTATGGATCCTAGTTTAAGTCAAACAACGGAACCATCTGTACCTACCAGATTAAAGGGTCGGCCGAGAGGAAGGTACAAGAACTTTGCAAGCGAAGATTCGTCAATAAAATGAGATCCCTCCCTATTTGAACATGTTTTGATGAGTGAGCATTAACCTTGACAAATCCTGCAAAACATGTCACAAAAAACAAAGCAAATACTGAAAAGAGACTACTTAGAGTCGTTCGTAAAGAAATGACACCACATATATCAAATTATATTATCGATGTTGTAGATGTATTGAGGGATGAATATTGTGGATACCGAGCAATCTGCAATGGATTGGAAATGAGAGATAATTAGTTACAAGTACGTAAAGAACTATCACAAGAGCTTTAACAAAAAGAAGAGTTATATGTGCACATTTTTGAAAAAGTAAGAAGATTAGAGTTACTGGATTCACTAGATTATGTTGTTGTTCTTGCTCATTTGGATAAGTGGATGACAATGCCTGATTTTGGGCTAATCATTGGTTTGTGCTACAATATCAAATTAGTACATTTCAGCATGTTTCAGTCTTTCACTTTCTTGTCATTGCATTCACCATCACCGGTCCTTCAAATAACAATATTTATGGGTTTATTCAAGGAAATCATTTTGTACGACTGATTATGCGTGATGACTGCCCACTACCTCCAATATTTTCGATTTGAGGGAGGTATCATGAAGAACTAACCGAAAATTGGTACAAATTTAATTATATACTAGATTTGTTAATCCAACTTACTATATTTTTAATTAATTCATATATTATGTTAATCCTAAGTAATGTGTACTATTGCAGATGTCAAAATAGTTGATGTTATAATTAACTACATTTTTCAATCAATGTGCTGAAATTAAAGGTACTATACAACATGCACATTGATAACTATACTTTCAAATAAATATATGTTTCCAATAATTGATTATTATTATTTTGACAGGTATAATAATATGAGCAAACAATTATCAATAAAAGAAGATTTCTTCAATTAATTAGAAATTTTTGTAAAACAATTTTTGCAAAAATTTTATATTTTGCTAAAAAATTTAGAAAATTTTTATTTTGATTTGCTTGTAACAATTTGATTTACACAAATAAATTTTTAATCTGATCATAAAATTGATTTGCACATATCCAAAATAAATTTGCGCATAACAATTATCTTTTTTTTCTTAGCAAATACAGTTGTGAAGACAAATTATTTGATGAATAAAAAATAATTTAATATTCTCAATTTGTCAATTTACATTTTACAGTTTCCATTATCCATGCGCAAATATCACAAGAACGGCAAAGTAAGGGGGCAATATCGTCATTGTCAGTTCCACGTGGCAGCCGATACCAAAAGTGAAATCTACACTACAAGCGAGCAGCGGCCACGTAGGCCGGGTCGTGATCGCCAGTCCATTCGGACGGTCTGGAGCCGTTAGAGCGTGGGACCCATAAACCATGGAGCAGTTCTGTTCCTCGCAGAATGGACGGTTGGATCTGCTCCACCCATCTCTTGAAGTCCCACGTGGGACCCACTGGACCGAACCTTCAGCAACCCACCCACTCCCTAAAAACGAAGATTATTCGTTAATTAGTTAATTATTGGAGAAGAGCGTCAAAAATAATAATTAAAAAAAATAATAAATATTAAATAGTATTCACTATTCATTGTAAAGATGGGGAGCCATTCGCCAGTGCTTCTAATGCTTCATTTGGGGCGGCGTTTTTCACGCCGATGCGGAAGCAGACTTCGACGCACGCCAAGAAAACAAACAGGCGGCATCATGTTCCACCACACCTTGAGGAATGAAGCAAGACTCTTCGTTTCGAATCCCACCGCCACCAGCTCCGAACGGCAACGTGTTTTCACTGGCCCATCTGCTCCCGTCAAAACGAAGCCTAAAAAAATTCAATCCCATGCTTAATTGTTCATGCGTTTTTTTTCTATGTTATGTTTTAAAAAAAATGCAAATTCTATTCTTTGGCTGTCTGAATAGCTTTCATTTGGAATAACTGATTCCATCAAAAGGTTGTTTTTCAACTGGATAGGCCTCCAAAAGTAATATTTTACGATCATTTACAACAACTCAATTCTAATTGCAACCACCCACTCAAACAGACTTTGAATCGAGTAATACAACTTGGCCTCCATTGTTACTTCACTTTAATGAATGGAACCTATCGGTCGTGTACTAGGACTCATGCGCCGCGTAGGTATATTTGGCCTTCTTCAACTAACAGGTGTTTGTGCAAACACACACACACGCGTATTATCTTTCCCTCATACACGGGAGTTCCTTTTAAATAGAATAATATATAGATGCCCCTACATCAGTGTTGCACAAAAAAACCGGACCGGTTGGGACCGGACCGGTTAGGACCAGCTAGGGACCGGTCCCGGTTAGGACCGGTCCGTTCCCGGACCGGTCCAAGGGGTCCCTGGAGGTCCCCCCTTTTCCACCAAAGACCGGTCCCGGACCGGGACCGGTAAAAGACCGGTAAAAGTCCGTTAATTAGATCAATTATTCACTCGTATTCATAGGTTTTGAATTATAATTCTCTCCATTTTCATCAACCTAGATGAGATTAGAGTCAAAACTTAATTCTAGACAACATTCATACACAATCTAATAAAAAAGAGGATCGCAATCGATTAAGAATAGCGGAGTACCAATAAAAAAATCGGTTCGGGACCGGTTAGTACCGGTCCGCCGGTCCCAACCAGTCCTCCTCAAGAAGAGGAAAACCGGTCCCGGATCGGGACTGGTTTGAGCGGGACCGATCTGGGACTGATCGGCCAAAAGACCGGTTATTTAAAAAATCGGTTCTGGATCGAACCGACAGTCTTTTTGTGCAGGACTGCCCTACATTGTAATTATGCTAAAATTGACCTTATAATTAAAACTATTGATAAAAATAAAATAACAATGGAAAGCTATGATATAATATCTGGTATTCTATTAGGGAAGCAAGTCACATCAATTCGTATTGGTGCATGCAGAATCAGAAACTTGTTCATGTATAATTGGTTCTGTTGCGGACTAACTCGATGCCCCGGTCGGGCCGGATTTGTTCGAACCGTCTTAGCTCACGAGGCGGTCGAGCGCGCACACAGTCAATGAAAGTAGAAAGTTGACACAAGATGTGATGACATGGAAAAACCGCTTAAATGGGTAAAAAAATCACGTGACCGGGTCTGTACCAATCAAATTCCACTAGATTCCGGTAATTACAGTGTGTTGGGGAATCGGGGCGACAGACCTCTCCCGTTACAACTTGGGGGAGAGAGAGAGACCACGGCTCCCGACGGGCAACAGACTGCGACGCGTGAGTAACTTGGGTGTTGAAACGCGTGGGATGACCCTGGTGCTCTGGCTCATGCGGTCGCGCACACTTGCTAGCGACGGTTGCCTTCTTCCTTCGGCTTTCTCTGGAGACTTGGGCGTTTTCCTGCTGGTGGTGTGTTGGTGGAGCGCTGGTGGCCGCAGGTGGCCGCTGGTGGCCGCCGGTGGTTCACGGCGACAGGAGGCCGACTCGAGGGAGGAGGCAGACGAGCTCTCTCCTGAAGAAGAAGAATGCAATCCGAAGAAGGGAAAAGGTGAAGAATGAAGAGCCCCTGAGGTCCTTTTTATAGCCTCCAGGAGAGGATCATGGCGGGCCCCACCACTAAAGTAGTGGGCTAGTGGGTGGTTACCCTCTTGATCGGACGACGAGTAGAGCCTCCCCTTGATCGGACGGTGGGGAGGTTGTCCATGGCGATGGGTCGCCACGGTGGCGGTGGCGGGCGGCCGGCGGTGGCGGCGGCCGGCCTGGTGGCCGACAGCGGCGGCCCCCCGAGGGCCGGCCGTGGCTAGGTCGGCGGCTTGCCGCGGCCTGCCGTGGCCGGGCTGTCGGCGGCTAGGTGGCCGGCCGGGCGACCGGCAGCGGGGGCGTGGCCCTGGCCTGCCGCGGCTAGGCGTGGCCCTGGCTGGCCGCGGCTAGGCGTGGCCCTGGCTGGCCGCGGCTAGGCCGGCCGTGGTCGACCGCGGCAAGGCCGGCCTTGGCCGCCCGGGGCCAGGCCGGCAGCCTGCCGCGGCCGCCCTCCCGGCGAGGCCGGTGGTTCGGCCACGGCAAGGACCGAAAGGGGGCCGGCCTCTGGTGGTGGTCAGGCCGCCCGACGGTGGGGGTCTTCCCGACGGCGGCTGCCCTCCTCCATGGGGAGAGGGAGTGGGTCCCCCCCATGATTCTCTCATCATGAGAATTCATGGGGGGAAAATGGCCCACCCATGATCCACTTTGGGAATAGATCATGGGGGGAATGGCTCACCCATGATCCACTGTGGGAAGAGATCATGGGGGGTTTTCTCTCCTATAAAATGATGGTGAAACCCATCAAGTTCCAATTTTTTTGGAACAAGAACAGACATGTTACTCTAGAGCTAGAATTATATTTGAACCGATTCAAATCTAGTTCTTTATTATGTTTTTTTAAAAATGTGATTTGCACATATTCAAAATTAATTTACACAAAATTTATCTTAAATAAATGAGTTTCATTTATAAATTGTTCAGAAAAATGATCCAATATATCAAAGTAAGGTAAACTTCTTATAGACATTTTCTAATTATTCCCCATTGACCATCTCCACGTTTGACTTGGCTGAGTCAACGGAAATACCCGCGCAAATATTTATATTCTTCGTCTTCTAATCTATATATCTAATCCATCTATATATCCTAATAAAGTTGACTTTAATCCCCATCTAAACTAGTTGACCGGATTTATTAGGGTTTTTTTAGCCACTAATCATATGCACACACCTAAACTAGCTAGACTTTAATTTTTCTCAATGATTTTATCATAGATGGACGGTGTAGATTGCATCATTCTATTGGCAATATATAGGATCCGGATCTAAAATCTTTCGTCCCAACTCCAAAATGTTTTCTCTTCCGATCCGTTCGCTTGCATGGAATTGGAATTAGATTTTAGAATTGAATATTGGTGGATATTGTGGAATTAAATTGGTCAATAATTTCAATTCTAGTGTTCACCTAATAAATAATATTGTTGAATATTGTGTAATTGATCAATTCTTTTGTTCGTTTGTTAAATAAAATTCAATATAGGAACTGAAAAATATTATGAAGAAATTAATATAAACAAATGTATGTTATAGCCACGAATTTTTCACACGGGAGGGATATTTTTGCCCGGGCGCAAGTTTTTTCCGCTCGGGCGAGATTTTTTTCGCCCGGACGAGATTTTTTTGCCCGGGTGAGATTTTTTTCGCTCGACGGTAATTTTTTCTCACACGCGCAATTTTTTCTCACTGACTCGTTTTTTTCACATGGCCGCCAGTTTTTGTTCCCCAAGTGTGATTTTTTCGCTCGGGGAAAAAAATCAAACTCGGGCGAAAAAATCTCCCCAAGGCATAAAAATCTCGTGAGGGCAAAAAAATGCGCTTGAGCGAAAAATCGCGCCTGGGGGAAAAATTGTGTCCGGGTGGAAAAATCGCGCCCGTTCGAGAAAAAAAACGAGGTCAGGTAAAAAATTTCGCGGTCCGGCGAATAAATCGCGCCCCGACGAAAAAATCATGTCTTGGAGAAAAATCGCGCACTGACAAAAAAATTGCGCCCAGGCGAAAAATTCTCGCCCGAGCGAAAAATCTCGCCCGGGCGAAAAAATCGAGCCCGGGCGAAAAAGCGCGACCGGGTGAAAAATTCGCGCCCGTGCGAAAAAATCGTGCCCGGGATAAAAAAGCGCGGTCGGACAAAAAATTTGCGCCCGGGCGAAAAAATAGCACCCGAGCGAAAAAAACGCGGTCGGGCGAAAAATTCAAGGCAGGACGAACAAATCGCGCCAGAGTGAAAAAACACGCATGGGCGAAAAAAGAGCTTCGGGCGAAAAAATCGTTCTCGTGCGAAAATAGCGTGGTTGGCTGAAAAATTTACGCCCGGGCAAAAAAATCGCGCCCGGGCGGAAAAATTCTCGCCCTGGCAAAAAATTCGCGCCCGGGCGAAAAATTCCTGCCCGGGCAAAAAATTCGTGTCGGGGGAATTAATGCGTCAGAGCGAAAAAATCACGCCCGTGCGAAAAATTCGCTCCCGGTCGAAAAATTCGCGCCCGGGCAAAAAAATCTCGCCCTAGTGAAAAAAAATGTCCGCCAAGGCGAAATACGCCGCCCTAACGAAAAATGCGTGCCTCTGCGAAAAACACGCTCACGGGCAAAAAACGCGCATCTGTGCGACAACATGCACTCCCGGGCAAAATTCGCGTGCTTAACTTAAAAATGTGTCTCCACCAGAATTGTCCAATTATTATATAGATTGTAAAGAATTGCTCTTAGTTCAAAATGAATTCCACGAAATTCATTAAAATTCAAATTCCAATGTCAAACGAGTAAACGAACGACAGAATTGAAATTAGACCTTCAATTCCAATTCCAGGAGCCCAATACCGTAAAAACGAACGGACCCTTCCATTTCTCTCAAACCTAACTTTCACATATCTTTGTGGCTGCAATGCAGAATGCCTCAATTAATCGCCGCTGTGGTTTGCCACCTCTTGGACTTTCCTTTGGAAAGTTCTATTATCACACGTTGACCCGGTAATCTCTACATAACGAGACGAGAATAGTAATATTGTGATTAAGGATATTTTGGTATCTAGATCAAGAGTAAAAAAGTAAATAAAATTTAGCGCTTAATGGTCTACCATCTTCATTATAATACATATATAAGTCTTGATTATAATTTATAATTAGGGACACCACACCTTGTGATTACTGTACACGTGTTTCAAATATCATTTGGGCCGGCACTACGTATTCTGACTCGATAATTAACTTGAAGTCTGACCACATAATCCCATGCACAAAATCTTACAGGAGTCTTCCCCATTATATCTTTTCTCACCCGACGTGGTTGTAAAATTTTGCGAAAGCGGGAAGGTTGCAAGAACACTCAATCAATCTAAGTTAAATAAATCAGTAGCAAGTAAAAGAACAAGAGTCACAATTGAATTAATAGTTTTTTTTTTGCAATGCGAGACATATATTGTGAGACATGATTTCGCAATGCACTGGATGGAGAACATAAAAAAACTACAAGAGCAAAAACTGGCGGGCATAAAATTGTAGCAGTGCAAGTCACCTATCCGCCAAGCCAGTTAAACTGCCAGTCTGCACCCTTAGTCGCGCAAACTGCTGCTTATTATCTGTTGAAGAGAAAGCTCTGTGCGCACTTCCTGATCGTCTGACTGCATGGTCGCTTGACCGCAGAAGTCGCTGCGAACAGATTGAACTGAAACTGAGCTGCCACCTAACCGCAACTTCTGGTGGCCTAACCGCGAGTTGAGAGAACAGCTTATTTGAACTGCTACTCAGTTCGTCAAAGGCGAACTGACTTATCCAAGCTGTGAAACTTGCAAGGAAGAAGACCGTCAAGTCGCCTATCCGCGACCTGATGCTAACCGCCGCCGACTGCTACCAGCTATCTGCACTGCCTTCAGAACCAGTTTTCTGGATAGCAAGTGATAGCCCCGCAATCTGCAAACACAACAATAACCGGTCACTAACCCTTGTAGCACGATTAGAAAAACATAATCGTCGAGTTTAACCCGAGCTTCAGTTCTTATAGTTTCTGTTATTTATGACGAGGCCGCATCCCTATTTATAGGCAGGCAGGCGGATACCGTCATCGCCCAAGGGGGATAGAGTAACCGTCAGTGATGTGACAGCTAGCAGCACCAGTCCGCTCAATATGCGAACTGTCATCACCAGACCACATGAGGTTAACACCACCAGTCCGCACAGCTATGCGGACAGCAACCTCCGTCTGCGTGGACTTAAGCAGCCAAGCAGACAGCCTCGCGACTAGAAGTCCAACTGCACCAACAATGGTCTGTCGGTTTCTGCAGTCTTTCATACTAGACCACGTAGTCTGCGGTTAGCTCAAGTCTAACCGCGTGGTTACCATTCCAGGGTTACTGTTGAAATAGACCGCAAAAAGAACAGAAGCCGAAGAACAGCCTATTCGGCGTCACCTAACCACGCTACCCGCCCGGCCTCCGCGGTCTGTGCGGTTTGCACTACTCAGATCGTCCACTTCCACTTCAACAATTTCAACAGTGCTCTGCACTTAGGCTTTGTTTGACATGGTTTATTTGCTCCTATAAATGAGTTTGATAAAAATACTATTATCGTAAAATGTATGTTTGGTAAGACAAACGTTATGACCGCTATCAAGAAAATAAACTAGCTTTTAGCATAAAATGCATGGAATTTTTTAGGTGAGATTAGGCGTTCAAGAATTACGATTCATGACCACCACGTTCACAACCGCCGCCACGGCGTCAAACGAAGCCTTAGGGAGTTATACTCCTCACGAGATATAACTCGCTATTTTCGGTTAATATAAATCCAACAAGAATTTATTCGATCCCTCCATTACTCGCCACCTATGACGACTTCTTCATAACCTTGTCGCTCGCAGTTACCTGTGTTTGGTTGGGCGGATGGATAAAAATGCGATTTTAAAATAAGTTGTGCATCGGTTTATCTCCAACCGCGACTTCCGCCGCCAATCCGACCGCAAAGTCGCGTGTCTGCATAGTACTTCCTCCACGATACTCCTCCCTAGGCTCCTCCTTCTCACCGCTCGACCCCTCTAATGCGATCGCCGTCCTCCCCGACGGGACGATGGCGAGGCATCTCATTTGGCTGTAGATGTTTTTGGCTTACATGATTTCAGAGGGAGGATCAGGAACAGTAGCAAGATCTTGAGAAAGAGAGGATAAAGCCGATGAACATACTTCTTGTTTTGCATTCAGCGTTGACTACAATCATAGGCTCCGTTTGGGGGAACTTATTTTCACCGGTCAAGCTGTTACGACCGCATGAACCAGGACTTAATTAAGCTCCGGTTCATGAGGTCGTAACCGCTTGACCGGTGAAAATAAGTCTCCCCAAACAGAGCCATAGGCTGAATTTTGCTGAATGCTTGCCATTGGTGTGTTTATTGTATTGTTGTCAAGATTGGTTTTTGGGTCATTGATTGCGAGGGTTTTGAGTTTGGTTTGGGAAGATAAAAACGCAGCACTTTCAGTGTTTTTTTACTGATCAAAGAAGAGATTTCTAAAATGAAAAAGAGGAGAAGAAAAGATTTGGAGAGGCGTATAATGGATATTTGGAGACCGCTCAATTCGTGGTCGGCGTCTTTTTTGGATACCGCTCAATTTGTGACTCCTTTTAGAATTCCCCAAATTCCGACAAATATGAAGGAGCATTGGTGACAGAATATATTTTCATCTACTGATGGAGGAGATTTTTTGGAAAGTGGTTTTTTCTCCTTCCTTGATTGGATACAATCGGCCTCACCTCTCTACCCTATTTTAGGGTTCTTCTCACCTATAAATGTGTGGCCATTTTTCCCTCAAAATGAAGAGATTTTCGGCCAGCAGAAATACACATAGTGGTCGGCCGGTCTTGAACGAACCAGAGGTTTCTTCCTCATTGTTTCCACGTGTGCGTTTCTTTGTGGTTGGCGCCGCCTTCCTTGTCGTTGAGCTTCTTCCTTGTCGTAGCTTTGGCGACGAGCTTCTTTCTTGCTGCAGCGTGCTCGGCTCTCGGCTGCCAGCTCTTCTCTTGTCGCAGGATCACTTTCTCATTGCAACGTGTACAAACGAATTTTGGAGGATTTGAAATTGTCATCAATCTCTCGATTTATTTTTTCCCTTTTTTAGTCGTATTGTCATCAATAAAGACATGGAATGAAACTGTAAGTAAAGACATGATGTACTTAGAAATTAGTGAGATTATGACAAAAGATAGAGCACAATGGCGACAAAGGATCCATATAGTCGGCCGACCACACTATAGTGGGATAAAGACTTGAGTGTTGTTGTTGTTGTAGGCGTATTGTATGTTTGACAAAAGAAAATAAAATATTTTGTTTGGTGGACGTACCTAATTTCAGGGAATCACTTTATATTTTGGTTTTCTTTGTTTGTGGTATTTCTTATTGTTTCATGACTATCGTTCTTCGTAATCTCTCTTTTTGTCGTTAGATTATTTTTTGAGGATCTGAAAATTATCAGTCTGGTGACCGTTTTCATAACAAGTGGTATCAGAGGGATGTTCGATTGACGACTAATTGGACGTTCCGTTTTGAGTTGGGTCAACGGTAGGTGACGACAATAGTCCGCTCCCTATCCTCGTAATCTTGATCCGTGAATTTATCAGGTCGCATCGGTTTCAGTACAGATTTTTCGGATTTATTTCTATGATATCTTCCACACCCAGTGCAAAGTTCGAAGTTACTAAGTTCGATGGGGAGCACAATTTTGGCTTGTGGCAGGTGAAGGTCAAATCACTACTGATCAAAGAAGGTTTACACCGTGTCTTATTGGGAAAGGCTCATATGGATGCTGAGGTTACCGATCGCATGTGAGAGGAATTAGATCTCAAAGCTCTGACCATTATACAACTTTACTTACATGATGATGTGATATATGGAGTTCTTTCAGAGACGACTGTCTTTGGTTTTTGGGCAAATGTAGAGAGTATCTATATGACGAAGTCTCTCCCCAATCGCATCTATCTCAAGCAGCAGTTGTAAACGTTTAACATAAAGGAGAGTTCCTCTCTACATGACCACCTGAACAGTTTCAACAAACTGTTATCTAAGTGTCTTTGTATGGATATCAAGGTGGAGGAAGAGGACAAAACATTTATTTTTATGAACTCTCTTCCAAGGTCCTATGAGGGCATGATCACTACCCTCTCCTACAGTAAGGATATTTTGGATATAGAGGAGATCACTGCAGCCTTACTCTCAGATGATATCCAAAAGAAGTCAGCTGACTCAAGTATTACTGAAAGATCAGCTTTATTCTCTCGGGGTCAGTCTGATTCAGTCAAAGGGGGCAAGTATAAGAAAAGTTATGATAATCACTACAACTACTGTAAAAAGAAGGGGAGAAAGGAAAAAACCTCTGGTGATGATAAGGAACAGTCTGTCGTATCCCTATGCCTTGAGGATGCCGATGTGGATGTCCTCTTGTGTCTTTCTCACTCATCTTTCTCTTGTCTTTTTTATGTTTTTTGAGCTTTCTGTATTTTTTATCCCTTCTTGTTTTGTTTTCATGGTCATTATTCCTTCATTTGCTCACGCTTATTTCTCCTTATTTTTAGTCATGTTATCTTTATACTTGTGTTTCTATAACTCTTATTTCGAGTTATTTTTCCTGGTCAAGAACTTCATTTTTGAATGTAGTTTGGTCGTCCTCTGTTACCTAAGCTTTTTCTTTGTCACTCCTCATTCTATATAAGTTTAGAGTGTGTCAAATCAACATTTTTTGATTAGTTCTCATAGGGGTTTATTTTTTCATGCTGAGATTAGTTTGCTTGCATTCATAGTTGGTGTGTCTGCATTTATCAATTTATTTCCTGCGCGCACATCACAAGGCAGAAGTCTTGACAAGTTTATTTTGCAATAAGAGGCCGCCGCTAGAGGTGGAGCAGTTGAAATATAACTTCAAGGTCAGGTGTTTTTGAGTCGGCCGTGTCAGTCCAGTTTGTGTGCTACTCAGAATTAAAGGACATTTCTTATGATTAGTTCTCGACCGAAGTACATTCAGTCAGTTTCTTTGACTTTGGATCTTAGTGACCGTTGGGGCATCTTGGAGTTATCTCAGCCAGGTAGAGCATGTCATGGAAGAGGTGTCAAGGTGGAGATTGTTGAGATAATGATGCATCTTCCCTTGCTTGGTTGGCGCCTTGTTTGGAGACCGCTCAATTCATGGCTTCTCCTTTTGGAATTTCTCAAATTCTGGCAATTATGAAGGAGCATTGGTGACGAAATATATTTCTTTCTGCTGATGGAAGATATTTTTTGGAAGGAGATTTTTTCTTCTTCCTTGATTAGGTCTAGCTGACCCCGCCTCTCTACCCGATTTTAGGATTCTTCTCATCTATAAAGGTGTGGTCGGTTTTTCCCCCAAGATGAAGAGATTTTTGGCCAGCAGGAATACGCAAAGTGATCGGTCGGTCTTGGTCGAACCAGAGGTTCTCTTTCTCGTTACTTCGGCATGTGCGTATTTTTGTGGTCGGTGCCGCCTTCCGTGTCATCGAGGTTCTTCCTTACCGCAGCTTTGTCGACGAGCTTCTTTCTTGCTGCAGTGTATTCGGCTCTCGGTTGCTGGCTCTTCTCTTGCCGGCGGATCTCTTTCTCGTCGCAACGTGCGGCCGCATCTTGTAAGATTCTTAATCATCATCAATCTCTCGGTTTATTTTTTCTCCCTTTTAGCCATATTGTATGCTTGAAAAAACTAAAATATTTTGCTTGCATAGTGGACGTACCTAACTTCGGAAAATCACTTTAAATTTTGGTGTTCTTTGTTTGTGGTGTTTCTTATTAGTTTGAGTTTATCGTTTTTCGTAACCTCCCTTTTTGCGGTTAAATTATTTTTTGAGCATCTGAAAATTATCTGTCTGGTCACCATTTTCATAACATTTTCATAACATATAATGAAGTTGATTAATTTATCACAAAACTCTTTTCAACCCAATTTCATTTTTGTCAAACTGTTATTTAAAAACAATTTTTTTAACAACATTATAAACTCTATTTCATGCAAGCCATTTTATAGCAAAACTGGATCTCTTTTTCAAAAACACTACTTTTCATTAGCTATATTCGTCAGCAGATCTTCCACCAACAACAACTCTCCCAAACTGAGCTCATAATGGAGGAGGAAACAGCCTGTAAGCCCCCACAACCATTGGGGGCATGTCTGCACATATGTGCACCCCTCGGTCGGCACGTGGCTCCCTGAAGCAGGGTGACCTACTGACGTGTGGCTTCGGCCACGTGCCCACGACCGCACTCGGTTTAGGCTGCGCGGCCCCGCGGGCTGTTATGAAAAACCGGTCCGAAAGCAGATGATTTTCTTGTTCCAATAAATTATCTAACGGCAAAACGAGTTGTTACGAAAAATAATAAGCATGGAAAATAAAAAAAACACCACAAACGAAGAACATCAATTTTAAAGTGGTTCCCCGAAATTGAAAATGTGTATGTCCATTGTACAGACAGAGAATTTTATTTTTATTTTCTCAAATATACAATAAGGTTGAGGCTCTATTTGTTTGGGCGTTTCGGTGCTCCGTTTTGGGCAAACGCCGCCGGAAGGCGGGTAAACAAATGAACCTCCGGCGGCGTTTGCTCCGTTTCCACCCGCCCGCCTTGAGAAACGCCCCAAAAAGCTCCGTTTGGAGCAGCCACCTCTCCCCTCCGTTTCGAACACTCCGTTTCCACCCGCCGGATCGATCCGCCACCGCCGAAACAAATGAAGCCTCAATGGATGAAAAATAAACAGAGTGAATGATGACGATTTTGAATCCTTCAAAATTCGGCTGTACACGTAGCGACGAGAAAAAGAAATCTGGCGGCAAGAGAAGAGCCGACGTCCGTGAGGCAAGCACGCTGCAGTCAGGAAGAAGCCCGATAAAAATGATGATGGCGTCGACCACAAAGAAACACACACATGGGAAACAACGAGAAAGAGACTCCGAAGATTCGGCCACGGTCTTTGGACCTCTCTGCGAATCCTTCTTGGCCAAAATTTCTCTACTCTAATTTGGGGTGAAACCGACACCTCAATATATAGGGTTGAATCCATCAAAACAAGAAAGAAAAAATTTCCGCAATCAATGGAATATGCTGGAATATGAATTCCAAAGGAGACGAACAATAAATTAGTGGTCTCCAAAAATGGGGTCTTCCACGAGTGGAAACAGGCGGAAATTAGGGAGGGGCGGCAACATAACAGCGTGCACCCTTGCCGCTCCATCCTGGGAGTCATGCCGCCTCCTCTGATGTCGTGCGGGCCCCGGGTGCGACACCTCCGCATTAACGGCGCGCTCACAATGCCTCCGCGCTCACAACGCCTCCGCGCCCACAACGCCTTTGTGCCCACAGAGTGCTCACAACGCCTTCGCCCTCATGACACACTCACAATGTCTCCGCGCTCACGTCGTGCTCGCAACGCCCCCAACACTAACAATGCACTCACAACACGCTCACAACGCCTTCGCGCTCATGGGGCGCTCATAAAACTCACACACGAGCGCGCAAAATACCTTCCATGCCCTTGCTGCAATTTACCTTCTTTGTCTCTTGAATCCTCAAAGATTGCATGACTATTAGCGTTCACTACCGTCACCGGCATCAGCCCTGCCAAAACTATCCAGGAAGCAAAATCGTCATATCTACAAAAATGACATCTCGTATGCATTAGATCGAGAAACGTGATTTATTGTCTGGTAGTTATGGTGGCAACCATTTTGTGTATTGTGAGCAAAATTAGGAAGGAGATTTCTTATTTCATGCGGAAAAGCTGTTTAATTAAAAACCTCTGGGATGTTTGATGAGATGGATCTCGATGCTACCTCTTCAACTCACTTACCTTTAAAATTTTCTCATTCTTGATGAAAATACTAATGATATTTTGTTTTGACGATCCCTCTTGCATTTATTTACACGCCTTTTGATATTTTTTTCTCATTCTTAATGAATGTTAATCACGATGAAGAATGATGTTATTTAATTTCTCTCTTATACAAATTAATTTAGGGTTAAATTATTGATGAGGATCTTCCTTTGAAATTTGCATAGTTACAAGACTTTATAAAGTTAGAAATAAATGCATCAAGGATACGGCATGAGTGACATCAATTGTAAAAAAGATCTGTGAAACTATGCTAAGATGATTTGGACACGTACAAAGAAAATCATTAGAGGCATTTGTTAGGCGTTGTGACAATTTATTCACGAGGCATGTTAAATGGGGAGGAGTAGACCAACTTAGACTTTGATTGAAACTATAAGAAAAAACATGATGTACTTAGGCATACTTGTTAGAAATTTTCCGTTAAGTGAACTTGACTCATCGAGACGTCTCGATGAAATCGTACGCGAGTTTTGAGTCCATTCAGTCTCCTACGAGCGCGCGTTAATTTAATCGTGCGAATGGTTGAAGCCTGTGATAGGTGGGCCCGACTATCTCGTAAATTCAGTCGCAGACTCGGTCTCGCTCTTGGCACGATTTTGGCATAGTCATGAATGTGGTTATACAGAATTTATATTGTGTTTTAATGGAATTAATTTCATTCATTAAAACCAAATTTTGTAACTCCTATTTTGGGTATTGCCTATTAATACCCAAAATTAGGTTTCATGATCACCAATTTTTGCGTGAACACGGGTGAAAAACTGATCTCCCTACTCCGTTACAAGACCGCCGACTGCACTCCTCCGCTTTCGTCGCTGGAAATCGCAAGGGTGAGAAGCAAATCGGCAACGTCGGCGACGAGATCGAGATCTCCTCCTTCATCGGGATTCATTCGCTTGCTTCCCTTTTCAAACCTCCGACGAAGGAGAAACAGCCACGGTCCGAAGAACTCCGAGGATCGGGCTACACCTAATCTCAACTGCAGGACATTCATGGAGATCGGCAACCGTCCTCCATCCTGATCTCCATCGTCGGCGAAATAAAAGGCAGACCCGGTTTTCCTCATCTACCTCCAGCTATCTCCAGCCGCCGGCCAGATCTAGATCGCCATTAGCGGTCTTTCATCACTTTATTTCCCCTGCGGTTTTGAAGGCCATTCCTGGAGAGGTTCTACAGTAGTTTTTCTTTATATAGCTCTGCAGCAAACTGTGGAAGATTAAGGCATCAACAGTAGGGACTGTAGGAGACCATTGCTGCAACTTACCTGGCGCAGAGGTGAGCAGCCGTCGGCCCGGATATTGACACCAAACCTGGGTACCTAAAGGGCCTTGGCCGCCACTGATACAAGCTTCCCAGCCAGGTACCTAAATTGACATTCAGCAAAGCATCAAGATAGTGTTCAGTTTAGTTTTAATTTTGTTCCTCACCTTTGAAAACTCCCAGTGAAAAGTCTCGGCTAATGACTATTCATGCTTAAGTTAATGCCGAGTTATCATTTGTGCTAACACCTTTTCTTGTAGAGTTCAATAGCCAGGACCCTTTAGCTGTGTGCTGGCGAATATTGCTAGCGCTGTGGAATTCATAAGGAGTAACACATCGCAACTATTGCATATTTCGGCTACGATGAAACACGAGCAAGAATCCAAAAATGGTATAAAATTAATTCCGCAATTCAGTTACCGTTTTTCTCAGCTCGCTTAATTTTTGTGTTCTCAAATTAGAAAAATAAATTTGTGATTGCACTCCAAAAGAGAATATTAGCGTTTGGTTAAAACGATCCTCTTAGGTTTATGAGTCGTTGCGATTCGTCAGAAATTCTTGGTAACACTCATTCGCCGTAGCGACACATACACCATTAAGTTTCATATCAGTTGGTATCAAAGCCAGGTTAACCTAAACCTATTAGTCTCCTTCATAATTTGGAGCAAATTATTTTTCTAATTAATTCAGTTAAAGAACACTACTTTCAAAACCCATTAATTATTTAGAGAGAAACAAATCTGTGATTGATATTCAAAAGTGCTTTTCATAAATCAATTTCCGACAAAAGTTGTGTTTTCTTTAAGACGATTGATTGCCCATACGTCATTAAGATTAGAAACACGATATTAATTTAGGGCAATATTCAGATATCCCGGTGTGAAAGGGTCTCGTGGATTGATAAGAACTGTAGCCGCCAAAGTGGCCTTTTCGAGTCGATTTGTGAGATTACGGTTTCACATGTTTTAGGGAGTTCTCTGAGACTAGTGCGCAATCATTCACCCAAAGGTGGTGCTTGCGCAATAGGTTCAGAGGGTTACACAAGGACATTTGGACGGTAGTGCAGGACTCTAGTAAGCTATTCACCCAAAGGTGGTAGTTCTACGAAAAGCTCAAACATAACTGTTGCTCGTTCTTGTGTGGAGAATTACTAATTGCGTGGCACGTAGTCTGCCCAAAGGTGTTGCGTGTTGACGCGCCAGGATTCTCCGCCTAGTGTGCTATTTAGGGTTTTATAGCCACTGCTGCTCTATTTGTCACTAATAATCGTTTTCTCTCTTTACAGTCACCTTTACAGTCCATAACAATATGGCGACCATTGAAAAGCTCACTGGATCAAACTTTAAGAAGTGGAAGTCCGACATCATGTTTGCCCTCGAGATGGCAGACATAGAGATGGCCATGAATACCAATCAGCCTGCTGCCCTCACAGCGACTAGCACTCAAGCTGAAAAGGATCATTATGGTGCATGGAACAAGTCAAACAAAATCTGCTTGTTGACTATGAAGCGTTCCATTCCGGAGCACCTGCTGAGTGGTCTTCCAGACACGACCGTCGCCCGGGAATTTCTGACTGCAGTTGGGCAGAGATATAAGGTGTCTTCCAATGCTGAGATTGGAACTCTAATTCAGGACCTCTTCTCCATGAGGTATTCGGGAGGAGGCGGAGTTCGTGACTACATTCTGAAGATGGTCTACTATCAGACAAAACTGCAGGAGATGGAGATTACTCTCCCTGAAGCCTTGATAGTGCATCAAGCACTAAATACTCTTCCTGCGGAGTTCAGCATTTTGAAGACTACCTACAATTCCCAGGATGAGGCGTGGAAGATAAATGATCTCATCACTCGTTGCGTTGCTGAGGAGGAGAAGCTGAAGAAGGAAAAGACGAACACTGCGTTACTCGTTGTCAAACCCTCGTTTAAGAAGAAGAAGAAGTTCAAAGCTCCTTCTAAAGCTCAGGATGGACAAGCTTCAGGGAGCAAGGACACTGGCGGAAAGAAGCCTCTTACCTGCTTCTTTTGTAAGAAGAAGGGGCACGTGAAGCACGAGTGTCTGAAATTTAAAGCCTGGATGGATAAACGTGGATTTGCGCCTAAAGGTAACTCTTTAGCCTTTGTCCTTTGTGAATCCAATTTAATTGAAGCCCCATCTAGTTCTTGGTGGCTCGATAGTGGAGCAACTAATCATGTTGCTTACACACTGCAGGGGTTCATCAAAAGGAGGAGGCCAAACAAGGGTGAGTGCAGACTCACGGTTGGCAACAATGCAGAGGTGGAGGTGGAGTTCATCGGGGACATTTGTTTGATCCTTGATTCTGGATATCAACTTTTATTGAGAGACATATTTTATATTCCTTCGTTTAGAAGGAACTTGATTTCTGTTTCAGCATTAGATAGACTTAATTATGGTTTCAATATTTCTGGTGGTTTAATTAAGCTATTTCATGAATCTCAGTTTATTGGCCAATGTTCACTATCTAATGGTTTATATAGAATATGTCTTGCACCTGTTGATTTTTATGCCACCTCATATAATATAGAGAATGTTGCTAGTAAAAGACCTCTCATTAAGGAGCAGTCCTTCATGCTATGGCATAAAAGGTTAGGTCATATCTCTAGGGAAAGAGTAGAAAGATTAATTAAGGAAAACATTCTTCCTACTCTAGACTTCAGTGACCTAGAGACATGTGTGGACTGCTGTAGAGGTAAGATGACCAAAATTAAGAAGAAGGGCTCAACTCGTAGTTCAAGTGTGTTAGAGGTTATTCATACGGACATCAGTGGTCCTTATTCCACTACCCTCTGTAGGAACACCTATTTTATTACATTCATTGATGACTACTCTCGTTTTGGTTATTTGTACTTAATTAAGGAGAAGTCTGAATCTCTTGAAAAGTTCAAGATTTTTAAGACTGAAGTTGAGAAACAAATAGGGAAAGACATCAAGATTGTTAGGTCTGACAGAGGTGGCGAGTATTTTGGTAGACATGATGCCTCCGGGCAACATAAAGGTCCGTTTGCCAGATACTTGGAGAGCTGTGGCATTGTTGCCCAGTACTCCATGCCGGGTAGTCCTGAGCAGAATGGTGTGGCTGAAAGGCGTAATCGCACCCTTAAGGAGATGATGAGGAGTATGATGAGTAGAACGAATCTTCCTGAATTTTTGTGGGGTGAGGCGCTTAAGACTGCAGTGTATATCCTTAATAGAGTCCCGTCTAAATCAGTACCCAAAACCCCTTTTGAGTTGTGGACTGGTAGACGACCCAGCCTTAATCATTTGCGTGTCTGGGGCTGTCCTGCAGAAGTCCGTTTGTACAACCCATCAGAAAGTAAGATTGCCCCTAGGTCTTGTCGTTGCTATTTCATTGGCTACCCAGATCACTCCAAGGGTTTTAAGTTCTACTCCCCTTTAGGAGGACCCAGAATTGTGGAGTCACAGACAGCTAAATTTTAGAATGGGATGTCGCTGATGAACCTAGTTGCTCTCGTCCTATTAGTGAGGTCGAGGAAGTCGTGCCCATTAATTTATCTGTGCCCTTGATAAGAGATCCTGCAGTGCCTGAACCCGTGATAGAACAAGTGGAGGATGTGGAAGCGGTCTTACCACCGATTCCAGTTGAGATTCCTCCTCATGTTCAGGAGGTTCATCCACCTGCCAGGAGATCTATTAGGCAGAGAAGGCCTGCAATTTCCTCAGACTATGAAGTCTATTTAGGAGAGAGTGATTATGATATTGGTCAAGTGATTGACCCAGTGACATTTAATGAAGCTGTGTCTGGACCTCATGTTGATCTGTGGTGGGATGCGATGAAAGACGAGATGGAGTCTATGAAGCTGAATAAGGTTTGGGAGTTGGTTGAGTTACCCAAAGGCTGTAAGCCCATTGGTTCTAAATGGGTGTTTAAGACCAAGAAAGACTCTAAAGGAAAGGTCGAGCGGTTTAAAGCTAGACTGGTAGCCAAGGGATTTACGCAGAGGGAAGGAATCGATTACCACGAGACCTTTTCTCCTGTTTCCTCTAAAGACTCTTTCAGAGTGATAATGGCATTAGTAGCTCATTATGATTTGGAGCTACACCAGATGGATGTAAAGACCGCATTCCTGAATGGCGATCTTGCCGAGGAAGTCTATATGGTGCAGCCTGAGGGGTTCAAGTCTGGTCATTCCGACCAACTTGTATGTAAGCTTAACAAATCCCTATATGGTCTGAAGCAAGCTTCTAGACAGTGGTATTTGAAATTTGATGAGGTAGTTACTTCTTTTGGTTTTGTAGAAAATAAGGTAGACCGTTGCATATATCTCAAGATCAGTGGGAGCAGATTCATCTTCTTAATTCTTTATGTAGATGACATCTTGCTTGCGAGCAGTGATTTGGCATTATTGCATGAATCTAAGCAATTTCTGTCAAAACACTTTGATATGAAAGATCTTGGAGAAGCATCCTTCGTTCTAGGGATTGAGATCATTAGGGACCGATCTCACTATTCATTGGCACTCTCTCAGAAAGCCTACATCGAGCGTGTACTTGAGAGATTTAGCATGCTCGGTTGTAAGCCTGGTGACGTACCTGTGCTTAAAGGTGATAAGCTCAGCTTATCACAATGCCCCAGGAACGACATAGAGAGAGAGCGCATGAAGGATATACCTTATGCTAGTGCGGTAGGCAGCTTAATGTATGCCCAAGTCTGTACCAGACCGGACATTGCCTTCGCAGTGGGACTTTTAGGCAGATATCAGTCGAACCCAGGACCTGATCATTGGGTGGCTGCTAAGAAAGTCCTAAGGTATTTAAAGGGAACTAAGGATGTAAAGTTGGTCTACCATAGAGTTCAAAACCTTGAGTTAGTGGGGTATACAGATTCTGATTTTGCCGGGTGTGAGGATGATAGAAAGTCTACTTCAGGTTATATTTTTAAGTTTGCTGGTGGGGCCGTTTCGTGGAAGAGTGTCAAACAGACACTCATCACTTCATCCACAATGCATGCGGAGTTCGTCGCTCTCTTTGGAGCTTCAACTCACGCAGTGTGGCTTAAGAATTTTATTACAGAGTTAAAGGTTGTCGATTCTATAGCTGGACCCATCCGGATGTACTGTGATAACATTTCTGCAGTTATGTTCTCAATGAACAATAAAAGTATCACAGGGTCCAAACATATGGAAATTAAATTCTTGACTGTTAAGGAATTGGTCAAGAAGGGTGAAATTTTAGTGGAGCATTTAGGGACAGATGACATGTTGGCCGATCCACTTACTAAAGGACTTCGCCCTAACGTGTTTCAGAAACATGTTATTAATATGGGGCTTAAAGAGTCGATTGATGTGCTTGATCAGTGGGAGGCTTCATGAAGCTCCAATTCAGTTATCTGTCGTTTGATTTGCACTTTATTTAATTCAATCAATGATTGAAGAATATTGATTCAACAATATTATTAAGTTTCAATATTTGTTGAATTTATGTGACACGTCACACTTCATACAAAGTCTCATGACTTGTGTCAGTCGGAGCATAAGGCCTAGGGCACTTCATTTGAATTATGGCCTGTAGTATGTCTTTTGACGCATGAATTTTGGAACCTTAAGGTTAGACATACTTGTTCATTTGAACGCTTAAGAATTTCTCGCAGCATGGTTTAGTGCATTCATCTGAGAAGTTTGGTTGACCACCACATTAGAACAACCTTTATGTGCACAATTTTAGCATGTTGTTCTATGTTTCATTTGACCGCGCTTTGTCTATGTCAATTAAGTCTGTAAGCTACTGTGACCATGGAAGGTCCCGTGTCGCTCAATGATGCGGTTGCCGCCATGATTCAGAGTGAAGGATTTGATTGGACCGGATTGACGTGGGAGTAGACTCCATACCACGTACGCTAAATGGTACCCTTAATTTTAGTAAAGATTTTATCAGAATGTCATAAGTTACGATGAGCACAAGTCCAAGTGGGAGAATGTTAGAAATTTTCCGTTAAGTGAACTTGACTCATCGAGACGTCTCGATGAAATCGTACGCGAGTTTTGAGTCCATTCAGTCTCCTACGAGCGCGCGTTAATTTAATCGTGCGAATGGTTGAAGCCTGTGATAGGTGGGCCCGACTATCTCGTAAATTCAGTCGCAGACTCGGTCTCGCTCTTGGCACGATTTTGGCATAGTCATGAATGTGGTTATACAGAATTTATATTGTGTTTTAATGGAATTAATTTCATTCATTAAAACCAAATTTTGTAACTCCTATTTTGGGTATTGCCTATTAATACCCAAAATTAGGTTTCATGATCACCAATTTTTGCGTGAACACGGGTGAAAAACTGATCTCCCTACTCCGTTACAAGACCGCCGACTGCACTCCTCCGCTTTCGTCGCTGGAAATCGCAAGGGTGAGAAGCAAATCGGCAACGTCGGCGACGAGATCGAGATCTCCTCCTTCATCGGGATTCATTCGCTTGCTTCCCTTTTCAAACCTCCGACGAAGGAGAAACAGCCACGGTCCGAAGAACTCCGAGGATCGGGCTACACCTAATCTCAACTGCAGGACATTCATGGAGATCGGCAACCGTCCTCCATCCTGATCTCCATCGTCGGCGAAATAAAAGGCAGACCCGGTTTTCCTCATCTACCTCCAGCTATCTCCAGCCGCCGGCCAGATCTAGATCGCCATTAGCGGTCTTTCATCACTTTATTTCCCCTGCGGTTTTGAAGGCCATTCCTGGAGAGGTTCTACAGTAGTTTTTCTTTATATAGCTCTGCAGCAAACTGTGGAAGATTAAGGCATCAACAGTAGGGACTGTAGGAGACCATTGCTGCAACTTACCTGGCGCAGAGGTGAGCAGCCGTCGGCCCGGATATTGACACCAAACCTGGGTACCTAAAGGGCCTTGGCCGCCACTGATACAAGCTTCCCAGCCAGGTACCTAAATTGACATTCAGCAAAGCATCAAGATAGTGTTCAGTTTAGTTTTAATTTTGTTCCTCACCTTTGAAAACTCCCAGTGAAAAGTCTCGGCTAATGACTATTCATGCTTAAGTTAATGCCGAGTTATCATTTGTGCTAACACCTTTTCTTGTAGAGTTCAATAGCCAGGACCCTTTAGCTGTGTGCTGGCGAATATTGCTAGCGCTGTGGAATTCATAAGGAGTAACACATCGCAACTATTGCATATTTCGGCTACGATGAAACACGAGCAAGAATCCAAAAATGGTATAAAATTAATTCCGCAATTCAGTTACCGTTTTTCTCAGCTCGCTTAATTTTTGTGTTCTCAAATTAGAAAAATAAATTTGTGATTGCACTCCAAAAGAGAATATTAGCGTTTGGTTAAAACGATCCTCTTAGGTTTATGAGTCGTTGCGATTCGTCAGAAATTCTTGGTAACACTCATTCGCCGTAGCGACACATACACCATTAAGTTTCATATCAATACTGAGATTACGACTAAAGATAGGACACAATTGGTGGCGGACACAGAAAACTTTTTGTGTGGGGGCGGAGTACGTATTTACTCGAAAAAATAAATTCATAAATATAAGAGTAAATTATAGGTAACCTTCATTATCTTTTACATAATACTCAATAACTTATTAATAATAAAATTTATCTTTTACTTTTTTTAAAATAATTTGAAATGAAATTAATATTAAAATTATATTTCACTTAATAATTTGTATAGATTATTTCAAAAAATTTGTATTTATAAAATAAAATTCAAAATTTGGTCATTATTGGGGATTGAAACCATGACCAAGAGGTTAAAAATAGGTGATTGTTAACCGCAACCCGTTATTGGCTAGACGAACCCCAAAATCTCATAATTTTCTCGTCTTTTCGAAATAAGTCTTGTACATGCAATTTTAGGAAAAGCGCTCAACACGAAAGTTGGATATCTCGTCGAGATCTACAACTTTCGTGTTGATCGTTTTTCCTAAAATGCATGTACAAGTCATACTTTGAAAATATGTCCAGATTTTGGACCTTTCAGAAATACGTCATATACATGCAATTTCAGGAAAAAGTGTTCAACACAAAACTTTCGTGTTGAACACTTTTCCTGAAATTGCATGTACAAGGTAGGTATATTTCGAAAAGATACGAAAAGTTAGGAGATTTTGGGGTGCGACTATCCAATAACGGGTTGCGGTTAACAATCACCTAAAAATATATGCACTTAACCAACTAAGATAACAAAAACTTCTTGCAAATTTTATTTAGGATATATTATATTTGATAAGAAACAAGTTTACCATGACAAAAACCTCATTTTTATTTATCAAAATATATTGTTTTTAAAACTCAGTGTGGGCGGCCGCCACACTCGCCCATATATGGGTCCTCCCCTGGACTCAATGACAACAAAAGATTCATATAGTCAACCCCACTCTAGTGAGATAAAAGCTTGAGTGTTGTTGTTGTTGTACAATTTGCATCCCTCTAACTTTCAAAATTACAAAAATCTCTCTTCAATATTAACATTTCATAACATCCATGCACAAAATATATATTCTCTTGAAGAGAAAAATCATGAGAGCTGGGGATGTAAACATTGAGTGAGATGAGGAGGATAATTGTAATTTCAAAAGTTAGAGAGGTGCAAGTTGTAATATTTAAGCAACT